>CAXDIW010000293.1:0-123000 GCA_963989415.1 Cerceris ruficornis | reverse complement strand
AGGATTAACAATGGGGCTCGTAGTTCACTTAAACTTGAAGAGCAAATAATTGGCGAATGGTTCTGTTTGGATGCTTTGCGTACATGTTTCTTAGACTATATGGAAGCAATATATACGAAGATTTCAACCGTCTACGTGTTCCAATCATTGTTCACTTGTCGAAATTTACAAATAATTTCCTTTAAAGGATTAACAATGTGGCTCATTGTTCACTTAAACTTGAAGAACAAAAAATTGGCGAATGGTACTGTTTGGATGCTTTGCATATATGTTTCATAGTCTATATAGAAGCAATATATAGAAAGACTTCACCCGTCTACCTGTACTATTCATTGTTCTACTTGTAGAAAATTACAAATAATTTCCGTTAAGGGATTAACAATGGGGATCGTAGTTTACTTAAACTTGAAGAACAAGAAATTGGCGAATTGTACTGTTTGGATGCTTTGCATATATGTTTCTTAGACTATATAGAAGCAATATATAGAAAGACTTCACCCGTCTACCTGTACTATTCATTGTTCTACTTGTAGAAAATTACAAATAATTTCCGATAAAGGATTAACCATTGGGGCTCATTGTTCACTTAAACTTGAAAAACAAAAAATTGGCGAATGGTTCTGTTTGGATGCTTTGCGTACATGTTTCTTAGACTATATGGAAGCAATATATACGAAGATTTCAACCGTCTACGTGTTCCAATCATTGTTCTACTTGTCCAAATTTACAAATAATTTCCTTTAACGGATAAACAATGGGGCTCGTTGTTCGCTTAAACTTGAAGAACAAAAAATTGGCGAATTGTACTGTTTGGATGCTTTGCATGTATGTTTCTTAGACAATATAGAAGCAATATATACACTGATTTCAACCGTCTACCTGTTCCATTCATTGTTCTACTTGTCGAAATTGACAAATAATTTCCTTTAAAGGATTAACAATGGGGCTCGTAGTTCACGTAAACTTGAAGAACAAAAAAAATTGGCGAATTGTACTGTTTGGATGCTTTGCATATATGTTTCTTAGACTATATAGAAGCAATATATACAAAGATTTCAACCGTCTACCTGTTCCATTCATTGTTCTACTTGTAGAAAGTTACAATTAATTTCCGTGAAAGGATTAACAATGGGGCTCGTAGTTCACTTAAACTTGAAGAGCAAAAAATTGGCGAACTGTACTGTTTCGATGCTTTGCATATATGTTTCTTAGACTATATGGAAGCAATATATACATAGATTTCAACAGTCTACGTGTTCCAATCATTGTTATACTTGCCGAAATTTACAAATAATTTCCTTTAAAGGATTAACAATGGGGCTCGTAGTTCACTTAAACTTGAAGAGCAAATAATTGGCGAATTGTACTGTTTGGACGCTATGCATATATGTTCCTTAGACTATATAGAATCAACATATACAATGATTTCAACCGTCTACCTATTCCATTCATTGTTCTACTTGCCGAAATTTACAAATAATTTCCTTTAAAGGATTAACAATGGGGCTCGTAGTTCACTTAAATTTGAAGATCAAAAAATTGGCGAATTGTACTGTTTGGACGCTTTGCATATATGTTTCTTGGACTATATAGAAGTAATATATACAATGATTTCAACCGTCTACGTGTTCCAATCATTGTTCTACTTGTCGAAATTTACAAATAATTTCCTTTAAAGGATTAACAATGGGGCTCGTAGTTCACTTAAACTTGAAGAACAATAAATTGGCGAATTGTACTGTTTGGATGCTTTGCATATATGTTTCTTAGACTATATAGAAGCAATATATACAAAGATCTCAACCGTCTACCTGTTCCATTCATTGTTCTACTTGTCGAACGTTACAAATAATTTCCGATAAAGGATTAACCATTGGGGCTCATTGTTCACTTATACTTGAAAAACAAAAAATTGGCGAATTGTTCTGTTTGGATGCTTTGCGTACATGTTTCTTAGACTATATGGAAGCAATATATACGAAGATTTCAACCGTCTACGTGTTCCAATCATTGTTCTACTTGTCGAAATTTACAAATAATTTCCTTTAACGGATTAACAATGGGGCTCGTTGTTCGCTTAAACTTGAAGAACAAAAAATTGGCGAATTGTACTGTTTGGATGCTTTGCATGTATGTTTCTTAGACAATATAGAAGCAATATATACACTGATTTCAACCGTCTACCTGTTCCATTCATTGTTCTACTTGTCGAAATTGACAAATAATTTCCTTTAAAGGATTAACAATGGGGCTCGTAGTTCACTTAAACTTGAAGAACAAAAAATTGGCGAATTGTACCGTTTGGATGCTTTGCATATATGTTTCTTAGACTATATAGAAGCAATATATACAAAGATTTCAACAGTCTAACTGTTCTATTCATTGTTCTACTTGTAGAAAGTTACAAATAATTTCCCTTTCATGATTATCAATGGGGCTCGTTGTTCACTTAATCTTGAAGAACAATAAATTCTCGAATGGTACTGTTTGGATGCTTTGCAGGTATGTTTCTTAGACTATATAAAAGCAATATATACAAAGAGTTCAACCGTCTACCTGTTCCATTCATTGTTCTTCTTGTGGAAAGTTACAAATAATTTCCGATAAAGGATTAACCATTGGGGCTCATTGTTCACTTAAACTTGAAGAACAAAAAATTGGCGAATTGTACCGTTTGGATGCTTTGCATATATGTTTCTTAGACTATATGGAAGCAATATATTCAAAGATTTCAACCGTCTACGTGTTCCAATCATTGTTATACTTGACGAAATTTACAAATAATTTCCTTTAAAGGATTAACAATGGGGCTCGTAGATCACGGAAACTTGAAGAACAAAAAATTGGCGAATGGTACGAATTGGATGCTTTGCGTATATGTTTCTTAGGCTATATAGAAGCAATATATACAAAGATTTCAACCGTCTGCCTCTTCCATTCATTGTTATACTTGACGAAATTTACAAATAATTTCCGTTTCATGATTATCAATGGGGCTCGTTGTTCACTTAAACTTGAAGAACAAAAAATTGGCGTCTGGTACTGTTTGGATGCTTTGCATATATGTTTCTTAGACTATATAGAAGCAACATATACAATGATTTCAACCGTCTACCTATTCCATTCATTGTTCTACTTGCCGAAATTTACAAATAATTTCCTTTAAAGGATTAACAATGGGGCTCGTAGTTCACTTAAATTTGAAGATCAAAAAATTGGCGAATTGTACTGTTTGGACGCTTTGCATATATGTTTCTTGGACTATATAGAAGTAATATATACAATGATTTCAACCGTCTACGTGTTCCAATCATTGTTCTACTTGTCGAAATTTACAAATAATTTCCTTTAAAGGATTAACAATGGGGCTCGTAGTTCACTTAAACTTGAAGAACAATAAATTGGCGAATTGTACTGTTTGGATGCTTTGCATATATGTTTCTTAGACTATATAGAAGCAATATATACAAAGATCTCAACCGTCTACCTGTTCCATTCATTGTTCTACTTGTCGAAAGTTACAAATAATTTCCGATAAAGGATTAACCATTGGGGCTCATTGTTCACTTATACTTGAAAAACAAAAAATTGGCGAATTGTTCTGTTTGGATGCTTTGCGTACATGTTTCTTAGACTATATGGAAGCAATATATACGAAGATTTCAACCGTCTACGTGTTCCAATCATTGTTCTACTTGTCGAAATTTACAAATAATTTCCTTTAACGGATTAACAATGGGGCTCGTTGTTCGCTTAAACTTGAAGAACAAAAAATTGGCGAATTGTACTGTTTGGATGCTTTGCATGTATGTTTCTTAGACAATATAGAAGCAATATATACACTGATTTCAACCGTCTACCTGTTCCATTCATTGTTCTACTTGTCGAAATTGACAAATAATTTCCTTTAAAGGATTAACAATGGGGCTCGTAGTTCACTTAAACTTGAAGAACAAAAAATTGGCGAATTGTACCGTTTGGATGCTTTGCATATATGTTTCTTAGACTATATAGAAGCAATATATACAAAGATCTCAACCGTCTACCTGTTCCATTCATTGTTCTACTTGTCGAAAGTTACAAATAATTTCCGATAAAGGATTAACCATTGGGGCTCATTGTTCACTTATACTTGAAAAACAAAAAATTGGCGAATTGTTCTGTTTGGATGCTTTGCGTACATGTTTCTTAGACTATATGGAAGCAATATATACGAAGATTTCAACCGTCTACGTGTTCCAATCATTGTTCTACTTGTCGAAATTTACAAATAATTTCCTTTAACGGATTAACAATGGGGCTCGTTGTTCGCTTAAACTTGAAGAACAAAAAATTGGCGAATTGTACTGTTTGGATGCTTTGCATGTATGTTTCTTAGACAATATAGAAGCAATATATACACTGATTTCAACCGTCTACCTGTTCCATTCATTGTTCTACTTGTCGAAATTGACAAATAATTTCCTTTAAAGGATTAACAATGGGGCTCGTAGTTCACTTAAACTTGAAGAACAAAAAATTGGCGAATTGTACCGTTTGGATGCTTTGCATATATGTTTCTTAGACTATATAGAAGCAATATATACAAAGATTTCAACAGTCTAACTGTTCTATTCATTGTTCTACTTGTAGAAAGTTACAAATAATTTCCCTTTCATGATTATCAATGGGGCTCGTTGTTCACTTAATCTTGAAGAACAATAAATTCTCGAATGGTACTGTTTGGATGCTTTGCAGGTATGTTTCTTAGACTATATAAAAGCAATATATACAAAGAGTTCAACCGTCTACCTGTTCCATTCATTGTTCTTCTTGTGGAAAGTTACAAATAATTTCCGATAAAGGATTAACCATTGGGGCTCATTGTTCACTTAAACTTGAAGAACAAAAAATTGGCGAATTGTACCGTTTGGATGCTTTGCATATATGTTTCTTAGACTATATGGAAGCAATATATTCAAAGATTTCAACCGTCTACGTGTTCCAATCATTGTTATACTTGACGAAATTTACAAATAATTTCCTTTAAAGGATTAACAATGGGGCTCGTAGATCACGGAAACTTGAAGAACAAAAAATTGGCGAATGGTACGAATTGGATGCTTTGCGTATATGTTTCTTAGGCTATATAGAAGCAATATATACAAAGATTTCAACCGTCTGCCTCTTCCATTCATTGTTATACTTGACGAAATTTACAAATAATTTCCGTTTCATGATTATCAATGGGGCTCGTTGTTCACTTAAACTTGAAGAACAAAAAATTGGCGTCTGGTACTGTTTGGATGCTTTGCATATATGTTTCTTAGACTATATAGAAGCAATATATACAAAGATTTCAACCGTCTACCTGTTCCATTCATTGTTCTACTTGTAGAAATTTACAATTAATTTCCGTTAAAGGATTAACAATGGGGCTCGTAGTTCACTTAAACTTGAAGAACAAAAAATTGGCGAATTGTACTGTTTGGATGCTTTGCATATATGTTTCTTAGACTATGTAGAAGCAATATATACAATGATTTCAACCGTCTACCTGTTCTATTCATTTTTCTACTATTAGAAAGTTACAAATAATTTCCGTTTCATGATTATCAATGGGGCTCGTTGTTCACTTAAACTTGAAGAACAAAAAATTGGCGTCTGGTACTGTTTGGATGCTTTGCATATATGTTTCTTAGACTATATAGAAGCAATATATACAAAGATTTCAACCGTCTACCTCTTCCATTCATTATTCTACTTGTCGAAAGTTACAAATAATTTCCGGTAAAGGATTAACAAAGGGGCTCGTAGTTCACTTAAACTTGAAGATCAAAAAATTGGCGAATTGTACTGTTTGGATGATTTGCATATATGTTTCTTAGACTATATAGAAGCATTATATAGAAAGATTTCAACCGCCTACCTGTTCCATTCATTGTTCTACTTGTCGAAATTAACAAATAATTTCCTTTAAAGCATTAACAATAGGGCTCGTTGTTCACTTAAACTTGAAGAACAATAAATTTGCGAATTGTACTGTTTGGATGCTTTGCATATATGTTTGTTAGACTATATAGAAGCAATATATACAAAGATCTCAACCGTCTACCTGTTCCATTCATTGTTCTACTTGTCGAAAGTTACAAATAATTTCCGATAAAGGATTAACCATTGGGGCTCATTGTTCACTTAAACTTGAAAAACAAAAAATTGGCGAATGGTACTGCTTGGATGCTTTGCGTACATGTTTCTTAGACTATATGGAAGCAATATATACGAAGATTTCAACCGTCTACGTGTTCCAATCATTGTTCTACTTGTCGAAATTTACAAATAATTTCCTTTAACGGATTAACAATGGGGCTCGTTGTTCGCTTAAACTTGAAGAACAAAAAATTGGCTAATTGTACTCTTTGGATGCTTTGCATGTATGTTTCTTAGACAATATAGAAGCAATATATACACTGATTTCAACCGTCTACCTGTTCCATTCATTGTTCTACTTGTCGAAATTGACAAATAATTTCCTTTAAAGGATTAACAATGGGGCTCGTAGTTCACGTAAACTTGAAGAACAAAAAAAATTGGCGAATTGTACTGTTTGGATGCTTTGCGTATATGTTTCTTAGGCTATATAGAAGCAATATATACAAAGATTTCAACCGTCTACCTCTTCCATTCATTGTTCTTCTTGTGGAAAGTTACAAATAATTTCCGATAAAGGATTAACAATGGGGCTCGTAGTTCACTTAAACTTGAAGAAGCAAAAATTGGCGAATTGTACTGTTTGGATGCTTTGCATATACGTTTCTTAGACTATTTAGAAGCAATATATAAAAAGATTTCAACCGTCTACCTGTATTATTCATTGTTCTACTTGTAGAAAGTTACGAATAATTTCCATTTCATGATTATCAATGGGGCTCGCTGATCATTTAAACTTGAAGATCAAAAAATTGGCGATTGTTACTGTTTAGATGCTTTGCATATATGTTTCTTAGATTATATAGAAGCAATATATACAAAGATTTCAACCGTCTACCTGTTCCATTCATTGTTCTACTTGCCGAAATTTACAAATAATTTCCTTTAAAGGATTAACAATGGGGCTCGTAGTTCACTTAAACTTGAAGAGCAAAAAATTGGCGAATTGTACTGTTTGGACGCTTTGCATATATGTTTCTTGGACTATATAGAAGTAATATATACAATGATTTCAACCGTCTACGTGTTCCAATCATTGCTCTACTTGTCGAAATTTACAAATAATTTCCTTTAAAGGATTAACAATGGGGCTCGTAGTTCACTTAAACTTGAAGAACAAAAAATTGGCGAATTGTACTGTTTGGATGCTTTGCATATATGTTTCTTAGACTATTTAGAAGCAATATATAGAAAGATTTCACCCGTCTACCTGTACTATTCATTGTTCTACTTGGCGAAATTTACAAATAATTTCCTTTAAAGGATTAACAATGGGGCTCGTAGTTCACTTAAACTTGAAGAACAAAAAATTGGCGATTGTTACTGCTTAGATGCTTTGCATATATGTTTCTTAGATTATATAGAAGCAATATATACAAAGATTTCAACCGTCTACCTGTTCCATTCATTGTTCTACTTGTCGAAAATTACAAATAATTTCCGATAAAGGATTAACCATTGGGGCATTGTTCACTTAAACTTGAAGAACAAAAAATTGGCGAATGGTACTGTATGGATGCTTTGAATATATGTTTCTTAGATTATATAGAAGCAATATATACAAAGATTTCAACCGTCTGCCTGTTCCATTCATTGTTCCCTTGTCGAAAGTTACAAATAATTTCCGATAAAGGATTAACAATGGGGCTCATTGTTCACTTAAACTTGAAGAACAAAAAATTGGCGAATGGTACTGTTTGGATGCTTTGCATATATGTTTCTTAGACTATATGGAAGCAATATATACAAAGATTTCAACCGTCTACGTGTTCCAATCATTGTTCTACTTGTCGAAAGTTACAAATAATTTCCGTTAAAGGATTAACCATTGGGGCTCATTGTTCACTTAAACTTGAAGAACAATAAATTGGCGAATTGTACTGTTTGGATGCTTTGCATATATGTTTCTTAGACTATTTAGAAGCAACATATAGAAAGATTTCACCCGTCTACC
Source organism: Cerceris ruficornis (assembly GCA_963989415.1). Classification (NCBI taxonomy): domain Eukaryota; kingdom Metazoa; phylum Arthropoda; class Insecta; order Hymenoptera; family Crabronidae; genus Cerceris; species Cerceris ruficornis. The sequence goes on along the minus strand of CAXDIW010000293.1, from coordinate 114,857 downwards.
AGTACTATTCATTGTTCTACTTGTAGAAAGTTACAAATAATTTCCATTTCATGATTATCAATGGGGCTCGCTGTTCACTTAAACTTGAAGATCAAAAAATTGGCGATTCTTACTGTTTAGATGCTTTGCATATATGTTTCTTAGATTATATAGAAGCAATATATACAAAGATTTCAACCGTCTACCTGTTCCATTCATTGTTCTACTTGCCGAAATTTACAAATAATTTCCTTTAAAGGATTAACAATGGGGCTCGTAGTTCACTTAGAGTTGAAGAGCAAAAAATTGGCGACTTGTACTGTTTGGACGCTTTGCATATATGTTCCTTGGACTATATAGAAGTAATATATACAATGATTTCAACCGTCTACGTGTTCCAATCATTGTTCTACTTGTCGAAATTTACAAATAATTTCCTTTAAAGGATTAACAATGGGGCTCGTAGTTCACTTAAACTTGAAGAACAAAAAATTGGCGAATTGTACTATTTGGATGCTTTGCATATATGTTTCTTAGACTATTTAGAAGCAATATATAGAAAGATTTCACCCGTCTACCTGTACTATTCATTGTTCTACTTGTCAAAATTTACAAATAATTTCCTTTAAAGGATTAACAATGGGGCTCGTAGTTCACTTAAACTTGAAGAACAAAAAATTGGCGATTGTTACTGCTTAGATGCTTTGCATATATGTTTCTTAGATTATATAGAAGCAATATATACAAAGATTTCAACCATCTGCCTGTTCCATTCATTGTTCTCCTTGTCGAAAGTTACAAATAATTTCCGTTAAAGGATTAACCATTGGGGCTCATTGTTCACTTAAACTTGAAGAACAAAAAATTGGCGAATGGTACTGTTTGGATGCTTTGCATATATGTTTCTTAGACTATATGGAAGCAATATATACAAAGATGTCAACCGTCTACGTGTTCCAATCATTGTTCTACTTGTCGAAAGTTACAAATAATTTCCGTTAAAGGATTAACCATTGGGGCTCATTGTTCACTTAAACTTGAAGAACAAAAAATTGGCGAATGGTACTGTTTGGATGCTTTGCGAATATGTTTCTTAGACTATATGGAAGCAATCTATACAAAGATTTCAACCGTCTACGTGTTCCAATCATTGTTCTACTTGTCGAAAATTGCAAATAATTTCCGAAAAAGGATTAACCATTGGGGCTCGTAGTTCACTTAAACTTGAAGAACAAAAAATTGGCGAATTGTACTGTTTGGATGCTTTGCATATATGTTTCTTAGACTATTTAGAAGCAATATATAGAAAGATTTCACCCGTCTACCTGTACTATTCATTGTTCTACTTGTCGAAATTTACAAATAATTTCCTTTAAAGGATTAACAATGGGGCTCGTAGTTCACTTAAACTTGAAGAACAAAAAATTGGCGATTGTTACTGCTTAGATGCTTTGCATATATGTTTCTTAGATTATATAGAAGCAATATATACAAAGATTTCAACCGTCTGCCTGTTCCATTCATTGTTCTCCTTGTCGAAAGTTACAAATAATTTCCGTTAAAGGATTAACCATTGGGGCTCATTGTTCACTTAAACTTGAAGAACAAAAAATTGGCGAATGGTACTGTTTGGATGCTTTGCATATATGTTTCTTAGACTATATGGAAGCAATATATACAAAGATTTCAACCGTCTACGTGTTCCAATCATTGTTCTACTTGTCGAAAGTTACAAATAATTTCCGTTAAAGGATTAACCATTGGGGCTCATTGTTCACTTAAACTTGAAGAACAAAAAATTGGCGAATGGTACTGTTTGGATGCTTTGCGAATATGTTTCTTAGACTATATGGAAGCAATCTATACAAAGATTTCAACCGTCTACGTGTTCCAATCATTTTTCTACTTGTCGAAATTTACAAATAATTTCCGATAAAGGATTAACAATGTGTCTCATTGTTCACTTAAACTTGAAGAACAAAAAATTGGCGAATTGTACTGTTTGGATGCTTTGCATATATGTTTCGTAGACTATATAGAAGCAATATATACAATGATTTCAACCGTCTACATGATGCATTCATTGTTCTACTTGTCGAAATTTACAAATAATTTCCTTTAAAGGATTAACAATGGGGCTCGTTGTTCACTTACACTTGAAGAACAAAAAATTGGCGAATTGTACTGCTTGGATGCTTTGCATATATGTTTCTTAGATTATATAGAAGCAATATATACAAAGATTTCAACCGTCTACGTGTTCCAATCATTGTTCTACTTGTAGAAAGTTACAATTAATTTCCGTTAAAGTATTAACAATGGGGCTCGTAGTTCACTTAAACTTGAAGATCAAATAATTGGCGAATTGTACTGTTTGGACACTTTGCATATATGTTTCTTAGACTATTTAGAAGCAATATATACAATGATTTCAACCGTCTACCTGTTCGATTCATTGTTCTACTTGTCGAAAGTTACAAATAATTTCCGATAAAGGATTAACAATGGGGCTCATTGTTCACTTAAACTTGAAGGACAAAAAATTGGCGAATGGTACTGTTTGGATGCTTTGCGTACATGTTTCTTAGACTATATAGAAGCAATATATACAAAGATTTCAACCGTCTACCTGTTCCATTCATTGTTCTACTTGTCGAAAGTTACAAATAATTTCCTTTAAAGGATTAACAATGGGGCTCGTTGTTCACTTAAACTTGAAGAACAATAAATTGGCGAATTGTACTGTTTGGATGCTTTGCATATATGTTTCGTAGGTTATATAGAAGCAATATATACAATGATTTCAACCGTCTACCTGATCCATTCATTGTTCTACTTGTCGAAATTTACAAATAATTTCCTTTAAAGGATTAACAATGGGGCTCGTAGTTCACTTAAACTTGTAGAACAAAAAATTGGCGAATTGTGCTGTTTGGATGCTTTGCATATGTGTTTCTTAGACTATTTAGAAGCAATATATAGAAAGATTTCACCTGTCTACCTGTACTATTCATTGTTCTACTTCTCGCAAGTTTCAAATAATTTCCGTTAAAGTATTAACAATGGGGCTCGTATTTCACTTAAACTTGAAGAACAAAAAATTGGCGAATGGTACTGTTTGGATGCTTTGCATATATGTTTCTTAGATTATATAGAAGCAATATATACAAAGATTTCAACCGTCTACCTATTCCATTCATTGTTCTACTTGTCGAAAGCTACAAATAATTTCCGATAACGGATTAACCATTGGGGCTCATTGTTCACTTAAACTTGAAGAACAAAAAATTGGCGAATTGTACTGTTTGGATGCTTTGCATATATGTTTCTTAGACTATATAGAAGCAATATATACAAAGATTTCAACCGTCTACCTGTTCCATTCATTGATCTACTTCTCTAAAGTTACAAATAATTTCCGATAAAGGATTAACAATGGGTCTCATTGTTCACTTAAACTTGAAGAACAAAAAATTGGCGAATGGTACTGTTTGGATGCTTTGCATATATGTTTCTTAGACTATATGGAAGCAATGTATACAAAGATTTCAACCGTCTACGTGTTCCAATCATTGTTCTACTTGTAGAAAGTTACAATTAATTTCCTTTAAAGGATTAACAATGGGGCTCGTAGTTCGCTTAAACTTGAAGAACAAATAATTGGCGAATGGTACTATTTGGATGCTTTGAATATATGTTTCTTATATTATATAGAAGCAATATATACAAATATTCCAACCGTCTACCTGTTCCATTCATTGATCTACTTGTCCAAAGTTACAAATAATTTCCGATAAAGGATTAACAATGGGTCTCATTGTTCACTTATACTTGAAGAACAAAAAATTGGCGAATGGTACTGTTTGGATGCTTTGCATATATGTTTCTTAGACTATATGGAAGCAATATATACAAAGATTTCAACCGTCTACGTGTTCCAATCATTGTTCTACTTGTAGAAAGTTACAATTAATTTCCGTTAAAGGATTAACAATGGGGCTCGTAGTTCACTTAAACTTGAAGAACAAAAAATTGGCGAATTGTACTGTTTGGATGCTTTGCATAGATGTTTCTTAGACTATTTAGAAGCAATATATAGAAAGATTTCACCCGTCTACCTGTTCCATTCATTGTTCTACTTGTCGAAAGTTACAAATAATTTCCGTTAAGGGATTAACCATTGGGGCTCATTGTTCACTTAAACTTGAAGAACAAAAAATTGGCGAATGGTACTGTTTGGATGCTTTGCGTACATGTTTCTTAGACTATATGGAAGCAATATAGACAAAGATTTCAACCGTCTACGTGTTCCAATCATTGTTCTACTTGTCGAAATTTACAAATAATTTCCTTTAAAGGATTAACCATTGGGGCTCATTGTTCACTTAAACTTGAAGACCAAAAAATTGGCGAATGGTACTGTTTGGATGCTTTGCATATATGTTTCGTAGGTTATATAGAAGCAATATATACAAAGATTTCAACCGTCTACCTATTCCATTGATTGTTCTACTTGTCGAAAGCTACAAATAATTTCCGATAACGGATTAACCATTGGGGCTCATTGTTCACTTAAACTTGAAGAACAAAAAATTGGCGAATTGTACTGTTTGGATGCTTTGCATATATGTTTCTTAGACTATATAGAAGCAATATATACAAAGATTTCAACCGTCTACCTGTTCCATTCATTGATCTACTTCTCTAAAGTTACAAATAATTTCCGATAAAGGATTAACAATGGGTCTCATTGTTCACTTAAACTTGAAGAACAAAAAATTGGCGAATTGTACTGTTTGGATGCTTTGCATAGATGTTTCTTAGACTATTTAGAAGCAATATATAGAAAGATTTCACCCGTCTATCTGTTCCATTCATTGTTCTACTTGTCGAAAATTACAAATAATTTCCGATAAAGGATTAACCATTGGGGCTCATTGTTCACTTAAACTTGAAGAACAAAAAATTGGCGAATGGTACTGTTTGGATGCTTTGCGTACATGTTTCTTAGACTATATGGAAGCAATATATACAAAGATTTCAACCGTCTACGTGTTCCAATCATTGTTCTACTTGTCGAAATTTACAAATAATTTCCTTTAAAGGATTAACAATGGGGCTCGTTGTTCACTTAAACTTGAAGAACAAATAATTGGCGAATTGTACTGTTTGGATGATTTGCATATATGTTTCTTAGACTTTATAGAAGCAATATATACAAAGATTTCAACCGTCTACCTGTTCCATTCATTGTTCTACTTGTCGAAAGTTACAAAAAATTTCCGTTAAAGTATTAACAATGTGGCTCGTAGTTCACTTAAACTTGAAGAACAAATAATTGGCGAATTGTACTGTTTGGATGATTTGCATATATGTTTCTTAGACTTTATAGAAGCAATATATACAAAGATTTCAACCGTCTACCTGTTCCATTCATTGTTCTACTTGTCGAAAGTTACAAATAATTTCCGTTAAGGGATTAACAATGGGGATCGTAGTTTACTTAAACTTGAAGAACAAGAAAATGGCGAATTGTACTGTTTGGATGCTTTGCATATATGTTTCTTAGACTATATAGAAGTAATATATACAATGATTTCAACCGTCTACCTATTCCATTCATTGTTCTACTTGCCGAAATTTACAAATAATTTCCTTTAAAGGATTAACAATGGGGCTCGTAGTTCACTTAAACTTGAAGAACAAAAAATTGGGGAATGGTACTATTTGGATGCTTTGAATATATGTTTCTTATATTATATAGAAGCAATATATACAAATATTCCAACCGTCTACCTGTTCCATTCATTGTTCGACTTGTCGAAAATTACAAATAATTTCCAATAAAGGATTAACCATTGGGGCTCATTGTTCACTTAAACTTGAAGACCAAAAAATTGGCGAATGGTACTGTTTGGATGCTTTGCGTACATGTTTCTTAGACTATATGGAAGCAATATATACAAAGATTTCAACCGTCTACCTGTTCCATTCATTGTTCTACTTGTCGAAAGTTACAAATAATATCCTTTAAAGGATTAACAATGGGGCTCGTAGTTCACTTAAATTTGAAGAACAAAAAATTGGCGAATGGTACTATTTGGATGCTTTGAATATATGTTTCTTATATTATGTAAAAGCAATATATACAAATATTCCAACCGTCTACCTGTTCCATTCATTGTTCGACTTGTCGAAAATTACAAATAATTTCCAATAAAGGATTAACCATTGGGGCTCATTGTTCACTTAAACTTGAAGACCAAAAAATTGGCGAATGGTACTGTTTGGATGCTTTGCATATATGTTTCGTAGGTTATATAGAAGCAATATATACAAAGATTTCAACCGTCTACCTATTCCATTCATTGTTCTACTTGTCGAAAGTTACAAATAATTTCCGATAACGGATTAACCATTGGGGCTCATTGTTCACTTAAACTTGAAGAACAAAAAATTGGCGAATTGTACTGTTTGGATGCTTTGCATATATGTTTCTTAGACTATATAGAAGCAATATATACAAAGATTTCAACCGTCTACCTGTTCCATTCATTGATCTACTTCTCTAAAGTTACAAATAATTTCCGATAAAGGATTAACAATGGGTCTCATTGTTCACTTAAACTTGAAGAACAAAAAATTGGCGAATGGTACTGTTTGGATGCTTTGCATATATGTTTCTTAGACTATATGGAAGCAATATATACAAAGATTTCAACCGTCTACGTGTTCCAATCATTGTTCTACTTGTAGAAAGTTACAATTAATTTCCGTTAAAGGATTAACAATGGGGCTCGTAGTTCACTTAAACTTGAAGAACAAAAAATTGGCGAATTGTACTGTTTGGATGCTTTGCATAGATGTTTCTTAGACTATTTAGAAGCAATATATAGAAAGATTTCACCCGTCTATCTGTTCCATTCATTGTTCTACTTGTCGAAAATTACAAATAATTTCCGATAAAGGATTAACCATTGGGGCTCATTGTTCACTTAAACTTGAAGAACAAAAAATTGGCGAATGGTACTGTTTGGATGCTTTGCGTACATGTTTCTTAGACTATATGGAAGCAATATATACAAAGATTTCAACCGTCTACGTGTTCCAATCATTGTTCTACTTGTCGAAATTTACAAATAATTTCCTTTAAAGGATTAACAATGGGGCTCGTTGTTCACTTAAACTTGAAGAACAAATAATTGGCGAATGGTACTGTTTGGATGATTTGCATATATGTTTCTTAGACTTTATAGAAGCAATATATACAAAGATTTCAACCGTCTACCTGTTCCATTCATTGTTCTACTTGTCGAAAGTTACAAATAATTTCCGTTAAGGGATTAACAATGGGGATCGTAGTTTACTTAAACTTGAAGAACAAGAAAATGGCGAATTGTACTGTTTGGATGCTTTGCATATATGTTTCTTAGACTATATAGAAGTAATATATACAAAGATTTCAAACGTCTACCTGTTCCACTCATTGTTCTACTTGTCGCAAGTTACAAATAATTTCCGTTAAAGTGTTAACAATGGGGCTCGTAGTTCACTTAAACTTGAAGATGAAATAATTGGCGAATTGTACTGTTTGGATGCTTTGCATATATGTTTCTTAGATTATATAGAAGCAATATATACAAAGATTTCAACCGTCTACCTGTTCCATTCATTGTTCTACTTGTCGAAAGCTACAAATAATTTCCGATAACGGATTAACCATTGGGGCTCATTGTTCACTTAAACTTGAAGAACAAAAAATTGGCGAATGGTACTGTTTGGATGCTTTGCATATATGTTTCTTAGACTATATAGAAGCAATATATACATTGATTTCAACCGTCTACCTGTTCCACTCATTGTTCTACTTGTCGCAAGTTACAAGTAATTTCCGTTAAAGTGTTAACAATGGGGCTCGTAGTTCACTTAAACTTGAAGATGAAATAATTGGCGAATTGTACTGTTTGGATGCTTTGCATATATGTTTCTTAGATTATATAGAAGCAATATATACAAAGATTTCAACCGTCTACCTGTTCCATTCATTGTTCTACTTGTCGAAAGCTACAAATAATTTCCGATAACGGATTAACCATTGGGGCTCATTGTTCACTTAAACTTGAAGAACAAAAAATTGGCGAATTGTACTGTTTGGATGCTTTGCATATATGTTTCTTAGACTATATAGAAGCAATATATACAAAGATTTCAACCGTCTACCTGTTCCATTCATTGATCTACTTCTCTAAAGTTACAAATAATTTCCGATAAAGGATTAACAATGGGTCTCATTGTTCACTTAAACATGAAGAACAAAAAATTGGCGAATGGTACTGTTTGGATGCTTTGCATATATGTTTCTTAGACTATATGGAAGCAATATATACAAAGATTTCAACTGTCTACGTGTTCCAATCATTGTTCTACTTGTAGAAAGTTACAATTAATTTCCGTTAAAGGATTAACAATGGGGCTCGTAGTTCACATAAACTTGAAGAACAAAAAATTGGAGAATTGTACTGTTTGGATGCTTTGCATAGATGTTTCTTAGACTATTTAGAAGCAATATATAGAAAGATTTCACCCGTCTACCAGTACTATTCATTGTTCTACTTGTAGAAAGTTACAAATAATTTCCATTTCATGATTATCAATGGGGCTCGCTGTTCACTTAAACTTGAAGATCAAAAAATTGGCGATTGTTACTGTTTAGATGCTTTGCATATATATTTCTTAGATTATATAGAAGCAATATATACAAAGATTTCAACCGTCTACCTGTTCCATTCATTGTTCTACTTGTCGAAAGCTACAAATAATTTCCGATAACGGATTAACCATTGGGGCTCATTGTTCACTTAAACTTGAAGAACAAAAAATCGGCGAATTGTACTGTTTGGATGCTTTGCATATATGTTTCTTAGACTATATAGAAGCAATATATACAAAGATTTCAACCGTCTACCTGTTCCATTCATTGATCTACTTGTCGAAAGTTAGAAATAATTTCCGATAAAGGATTAACAATGGGTCTCATTGTTCACTTAAACATGAAGAACAAAAAATTGGCGAATGGTACTGTTTGGATGCTTTGCATATATGTTTCTTAGACTATATGGAAGCAATATATACAAAGATTTCAACCGTCTACGTGTTCCAATCATTGTTCTACTTGTAGAAAGTTACAATTAATTTCCGTTAAAGGATTAACAATGGGGCTCGTAGTTCACTTAAACTTGAAGAACAAAAAATTGGCGAATTGTACTGTTTGGATGCTTTGCATAGATGTTTCTTAGACTATTTAGAAGCAATATATAGAAAGATTTCACCCGTCTATCTGTTCCATTCATTGTTCTACTTGTCGAAAATTACAATTAATTTCCGATAAAGGATTAACCATTGGGGCTCATTGTCCACTTAAACTTGAAGAACAAAAAATTGGCGAATTGTACAGTTTGGATGCTTTGCGTACATGTTTCTTAAACTATATGGAAGCAATATATACAATGATTTCCACCCGTCTACCTGTACTATTCATTGTTCTACTTGTAGAAAGTTACAAATAATTTCCATTTCATGATTATCAATGGGGCTCGCTGTTCACTTAAACATGAAGATCAAAAAATTGGCGATTGTTACTGTTTAGATGCTTTGCATATATGTTTCTTAGATTATATACAAGCAATATATTCAAAGATTTCAAACGTCTACTTGTTCCATTCATTGTTCTACTTGTCGAAAGTTACAAATAATTACCGATAAAGGACTAACCATTGGGGCTCATTGTTCACTTAAACTTGAAGAACAAAAAATTGGCGAATTGTACTGTTTGGATGCTTTGCATATATGTTTTTTAGATTATATAGAAGCAATATATACAAAGATTTCAACCGTCTACCTGTTCCATTCATTGTTCTACTTGTCGAAAGCTACAAATAATTTCCGATAACGGTTTAACCATTGGGGCTCATTGTTCACTTAAACTTGAAGAACAAAAAATTGGCGAATTGTACTGTTTGGATGCTTTGCATATATGTTTCTTAGACTATATCGAAGCAATATATACAATGATTTCAACAGTCTACCTGTTCCATTCATTGTTCTACTTTTCGTAAATTTACAAATAATTTCCTTTAAAGGATTAACAATGGGGCTCGTAGTTCACTTAAACTTGAAGAACAAAAAATTGGCGAATTGTACTGTTTGGATGCTTTGCATATATGTTTCTTAGACTATATAGAAGCAATATATAGAAAGATTTCACCCGTCTACCTGTACTATTCATTGTTCTACTTGTAGAAAGTTACAAATAATTTCCACTTCATGATTATCAATGGGGCTCGTTGTTCACTTAAACTTGAAGAACAAAAAATTGGCGAATGGTACTGTTTGGATGCTTTGCATATATGTTTCTTAGACTATATAGAAGCAATATATATACAAAGATTTCAACCGTCTACCTGTTCCATTCATTGTTTTACTTGTCGAATGTTACAAATAATTTCCGTTAAATAATTAACAATGGGGTTCGTAGTTCACTTAAACTTGAAGAACATAAAATTGGCGAATTGTACTGTTTGGATGATTTGCATATATGTTTCTTAGACTATATAGAAGCAATATATACAATGATTTCAACCGTCTACCTGTTCCATTCATTTTTCAACTTGTCGAAATTTACAAATAATTTCCGTTAAAGGATTAACAATGGGGCTCGTAGTTCACTTAAACTTGAAGAACAAAAAATTGGCGAATTGTACTGTTTGGATGCTTTGCATATGTGTTTCTTAGACTATATAGAAGCAATATATACTATGATTTCAACCGTCTACCTGTTCCATTCATTGTTCTACTTGTCGAAATTTACAAATAATTTCCGTTAAAGGATTAACAATGGGGCTCGTAGTTCACTTAAACTTGAAGAACATAAAATTGGCAAATGTTAGTGTTTGGATGCTTTGCATATAGATTTCCTAGACTATATAGAAGCAACATATACAAAGAATTCAACCGTCTACCTGTTCTATTCATTGTTCTACTTGTCGAAATTTACAAATAATTTCCTTTAAAGGATTAACAATGGGGCTCGTAGTTCACTTAAACTTGAAGAAAAAAAATTGGCGAATTGTACTGTTTTGATGATTTGCATATATGTTTCTTAGACTATATAGAAGAAATTTATACAATGATTTCAACCGTCTACCTGTTCCATTCATTTTTCAACTTGTCGAAATTTACAAATAATTTCCTTTAAAGGATTAACAATGGGGTTCGTAGTTCATTTAAACTTGAAGAACAAAAAATTGGCGAATGGTACTGTTTGAATGCTTTGCATAGATGTTTCTTAGACTATTTAGAAGCAATATATAGAAAGATTTCACCCGTCTACCTGTACTATTCATTGTTCTACTTGTAGAAAGTTACAAATAATTTCCATTTCATGATTATCAATGGGGCTCGCTGTTCACTTAAACATGAAGATCAAAAAATTGGCGATTGTTACTGTTTAGATGCTTTGCATATATGTTTCTTAGATTATATACAAGCAATATATACAAAGATTTCAAACGTCTACCTGTTCCACTCATTGTTCTACTTGTCGCAAGTTACAAATAATTTCCGTTAAAGTGTTAACAATGGGGCTCGTAGTTCACTTAAACTTGAAGATGAAATAATTGGCGAATTGTACTGTTTGGATGCTTTGCATATATGTTTCTTAGATTATATAGAAGCAATATACACGAAGATTTCAACCCTCTACCTGTTCCATTCATTGTTTTACTTGTCGAATGTTACAAATAATTTCCGTTAAATAATTAACAATGGGGTTCGTAGTTCACTTAAACTTGAAGAACATAAAATTGGCGAATTGTACTGTTTGGATGATTTGCATATATGTTTCTTAGACTATATAGAAGCAATATATACAATGATTTCAACCGTCTACCTGTTCCATTCATTTTTCAACTTGTCGAAATTTACAAATAATTTCCGTTAAAGGATTAACAATGGGGCTCGTAGTTCACTTAAACTTGAAGAACAAAAAATTGGCGAATTGTACTGTTTGGATGCTTTGCATATGTGTTTCTTAGACTATATAGAAGCAATATATACTATGATTTCAACCGTCTACCTGTTCCATTCATTGTTCTACTTGTCGAAATTTACAAATAATTTCCGTTAAAGGATTAACAATGGGGCTCGTAGTTCACTTAAACTTGAAGAACATAAAATTGGCAAATGTTAGTGTTTGGATGCTTTGCATATAGATTTCCTAGACTATATAGAAGCAACATATACAAAGAATTCAACCGTCTACCTGTTCTATTCATTGTTCTACTTGTCGAAATTTACAAATAATTTCCTTTAAAGGATTAACAATGGGGCTCGTAGTTAACTTAAACTTGAAGAAAAAAAATTGGCGAATTGTACTGTTTTGATGATTTGCATATATGTTTCTTAGACTATATAGAAGCAATATATACAATGATTTCAACCGTCTACCTGTTCCATTCATTTTTCAACTTGTCGAAATTTACAAATAATTTCCTTTAAAGGATTAACAATGGGGTTCGTAGTTCATTTAAACTTGAAGAACAAAAAATTGGCGAATGGTACTGTTTGAATGCTTTGCATAGATGTTTCTTAGACTATTTAGAAGCAATATATAGAAAGATTTCACCCGTCTACCTGTACTATTCATTGTTCTACTTGTAGAAAGTTACAAATAATTTCCATTTCATGATTATCAATGGGGCTCGCTGTTCACTTAAACATGAAGATCAAAAAATTGGCGATTGTTACTGTTTAGATGCTTTGCATATATGTTTCTTAGATTATATACAAGCAATATATACAAAGATTTCAAACGTCTACCTGTTCCACTCATTGTTCTACTTGTCGCAATTTACAAATAATTTCCGTTAAAGTGTTAACAATGGGGCTCGTAGTTCACTTAAACTTGAAGATGAAATAATTGGCGAATTGTACTGTTTGGATGCTTTGCATATATGTTTCTTAGATTATATAGAAGCAATATACACGAAGATTTCAACCCTCTACCTGTTCCATTCATTGTTCTACTTGTCGAAAGCTACAAATAATTTCCGATAACGGATTAACCATTGGGGCTCATTGTTCACTTAAACTTGAAGAATAAAAAATTGGCGAATGGTACTGTTTGGATGCTTTGCATATATGTTTCTTAGACTATATAGAAGCAATATATACATTGATTTCAACCGTCTACCTGTTCCATTCATTGTTCTACTTGTCGAAAGCTACAAATAATTTCCGATAACGGATTAACCATTGGGGCTCATTGTTCACTTAAACTTGAAGAACAAAAAATTGGCGAATTGTACTGTTTGGATGCTTTGCATATATGTTTCTTAGACTATATAGAAGCAATATATAGAAAGATTTCACCCGTCTACCTGTACTATTCATTGTTCTACTTGTAGAAAGTTACAAATAATTTCCACTTCATGATTATCAATGGGGCTCGTTGTTCACTTAAACTTGAAGAACAAAAAATTGGCGAATGGTACTGTTTGGATGCTTTGCATATATGTTTCTTAGACTATATAGAAGCAATATATATACAAAGATTTCAACCGTCTACCTGTTCCATTCATTGTTTTACTTGTCGAATGTTACAAATAATTTCCGTTAAATAATTAACAATGGGGTTCGTAGTTCACTTAAACTTGAAGAACATAAAATTGGCGAATTGTACTGTTTGGATGATTTGCATATATGTTTCTTAGACTATATAGAAGCAATATATACAATGATTTCAACCGTCTACCTGTTCCATTCATTTTTCAACTTGTCGAAATTTACAAATAATTTCCGTTAAAGGATTAACAATGGGGCTCGTAGTTCACTTAAACTTGAAGAACAAAAAATTGGCGAATTGTACTGTTTGGATGCTTTGCATATGTGTTTCTTAGACTATATAGAAGCAATATATACTATGATTTCAACCGTCTACCTGTTCCATTCATTGTTCTACTTGTCGAAATTTACAAATAATTTCCGTTAAAGGATTAACAATGGGGCTCGTAGTTTACTTAAACTTGAAGAACATAAAATTGGCAAATGTTAGTGTTTGGATGCTTTGTATATAGATTTCCTAGACTATATAGAAGCAACATATACAAAGAATTCAACCGTCTACCTGTTCTATTCATTGTTCTACTTGTCGAAATTTACAAATAATTTCCTTTAAAGGATTAACAATGGGGCTCGTAGTTCACTTAAACTTGAAGAAAAAAAATTGGCGAATTGTACTGTTTTGATGATTTGCATATATGTTTCTTAGACTATATAGAAGCAATATATACAATGATTTCAACCGTCTACCTGTTCCATTCATTTTTCAACTTGTCGAAATTTACAAATAATTTCCTTTAAAGGATTAACAATGGGGTTCGTAGTTCATTTAAACTTGAAGAACAAAAAATTGGCGAATGGTACTGTTTGAATGCTTTGCATAGATGTTTCTTAGACTATTTAGAAGCAATATATAGAAAGATTTCACCCGTCTACCTGTACTATTCATTGTTCTACTTGTAGAAAGTTACAAATAATTTCCATTTCATGATTATCAATGGGGCTCGCTGTTCACTTAAACATGAAGATCAAAAAATTGGCGATTGTTACTGTTTAGATGCTTTGCATATATGTTTCTTAGATTATATACAAGCAATATATACAAAGATTTCAAACGTCTACCTGTTCCACTCATTGTTCTACTTGTCGCAAGTTACAAATAATTTCCGTTAAAGTGTTAACAATGGGGCTCGTAGTTCACTTAAACTTGAAGATGAAATAATTGGCGAATTGTACTGTTTGGATGCTTTGCATATATGTTTCTTAGATTATATAGAAGCAATATACACAAAGATTTCAACCCTCTACCTGTTCCATTCATTGTTCTACTTGTCGAAAGCTACAAATAATTTCCGATAACGGATTAACCATTGGGGCTCATTGTTCACTTAAACTTGAAGAATAAAAAATTGGCGAATGGTACTGTTTGGATGCTTTGCATATATGTTTCTTAGACTATATAGAAGCAATATATAAATTGATTTCAACCGTCTACCTGTTCCATTCATTGTTCTACTTGTCGAAAGCTACAAATAATTTCCGATAACGGATTAACCATTGGGGCTCATTGTTCACTTAAACTTGAAGAACAAAAAATTGGCGAATTGTACTGTTTGGATGCTTTGCATATATGTTTCTTAGACTATATAGAAGCAATATATACAAAGATTTCAACCGTCTACCTGTTCCATTCATTGATCTACTTGTCGAAAGTTACAAATAATTTCCGATAAAGGATTAACAATGGGTCTCATTGTTCACTTAAACATGAAGAACAAAAAATTGGCGAATGGTACTGTTTGGATGCTTTGCATATATGTTTCTTAGACTATATGGAAGCAATATATACAAAGATTTCAACCGTCTACGTGTTCCAATCATTGTTCTACTTGTAGAAAGTTACAATTAATTTCCTTTAAAGGATTAACAATGGGGTTCATTGTTCACTTAAACTTGAAGAACAAAAAATTGGCGAATTGTACTGTTTGGATGCTTTGCATATATGTTTCCGATACTATATAGAAGCAATATATACAAAGATTTCAACCGTCTACCTGTTCCATTCACTGTTCTACTTGTCGAAAGTTACAAATAATTTCCGTTAAGGGATTAACAATGGGGATCGTAGTTTACTTAAACTTGAAGAACAAAAAATTGGCGAATTGTACTGTTTGGATGCTTTGCGTACATGTTTCTTAAACTATATGGAAGCAATATATACAATGATTTCCACCGTCTACCTGTTCCATTCATTGTTCTACTTGTCGAAACTTACAAATAATTACCGATAAAGGACTAACCATTGGGGCTCATTGTTCACTTAAACTTGAAGAACAAAAAATTGGCGAATTGTACTGTTTGGATGCTTTGCATATATGTTTTTTAGATTATATAGAAGCAATATATACAAAGATTTCAACCGTCTACCTGTTCGATTCATTGTTCCACTTGTCGAAAGTTACAAATAATTTCCGATAAAGGATTAACAATGGGGCTCATTGTTCACTTAAACTTGAAGGACAAAAAATTGGCGAATGGTACTGTTTGGATGCTTCGCGTACATGTTTCTTAGACTATATGGAAGCAATATATACAAGGATTTCAACCGTCTACCTGTTCCATTCATTGTTCTACTTGTCGAAATTTACAAATAATTTCCGATAAAGGATTAACAATGGGGTTCATTGTTCACTTAAACTTGAAGACCAAAAAATTGGCGAATGGTACTGTTTGGATGCTTTGCATATATGTTTCGTAGGTTATATAGAAGCAATATATACAAAGATTTCAACCGTCTACCTATTCCATTGATTGTTCTACTTGTCGAAAGCTACAAATAATTTCCGATAACGGATTAACCATTGGGGCTCATTGTTCACTTAAACTTGAAGAACAAAAAATTGGCGAATTGTACTGTTTGGATGCTTTGCATAGATGTTTCTTAGACTATTTAGAAGCAATATATAGAAAGATTTCACCCGTCTATCTGTTCCATTCATTGTTCTACTTGTCGAAAATTACAAATAATTTCCGATAAAGGATTAACCATTGGGGCTCATTGTTCACTTAAACTTGAAGAACAAAAAATTGGCGAATGGTACTGTTTGGATGCTTTGCGTACATGTTTCTTAGACTATATGGAAGCAATATATACTAAGATTTCAACCGTCTACGTGTTCCAATCATTGTTCTACTTGTCGAAATTTACAAATAATTTCCTTTAAAGGATTAACAATGGGGCTCGTTGTTCACTTAAACTTGAAGAACAAAAAAGTGGCGAATGGTACTGTTTGGATGCTTTGCATATATGTTTCTTACACTATATAGAAGCAATATATACATTGATTTCAACCGTCTACCTGTTCCATTCATTGTTCTACTTGTCGCAAGTTACAAATAATTTCCGTTAAAGTATTAACAATGGGGCTCGTAGTTCACTTAAACTTGAAGAACAAATAATTGGCGAATTGTACTGTTTGGATGATTTGCATATATGTTTCTTAGACTTTATAGAAGCAATATATACAAAGATTTCAACCGTCTACCTGTTCCATTCATTGTTCTACTTGTCGAAAGTTACAAATAATTTCCGTTAAGGGATTAACAATGGGGATCGTAGTTTACTTAAACTTGAAGAACAAGAAAATGGCGAATTGTACTGTTTGGATGCTTTGCATATATGTTTCTTAGACTATATAGAAGTAATATATACAATGATTTCAACCGTCTACCTATTCCATTCATTGGTCTACTTGCCGAAATTTACAAATAATTTCCTTTAAAGGATTAACAATGGGGCTCGTAGTTCACTTAAACTTGAAGAACAAAAAATTGGCGAATGGTACTATTTGGATGCTTTGAATATATGTTTCTTATATTATATAGAAGCAATATATACAAATATTCCAACCGTCTACCTGTTCCATTCATTGTTCGACTTGTCGAAAATTACAAATAATTTCCAATAAAGGATTAACCATTGGGGCTCATTGTTCACTTAAACTTGAACACCAAAAAATTGGCGAATGGTACTGTTTGGATGCTTTGCGTACATGTTTCTTAGACTATATGGAAGCAATATATACAAAGATTTCAACCGTCTACCTGTTCCATTCATTGTTCTACTTGTCGAAAGTTACAAATAATTTCCTTTAAAGGATTAACAATGGGGCTCGTTGTTCACTTAAACTTGAAGAACAATAAATTGGCGAATTGTACTGTTTGGATGCTTTGCATATATGTTTCGTAGGTTATATAGAAGCAATATATACAATGATTTCAACCGTCTACCTGATCCATTCATTGTTCTACTTGTCGAAATTTACAAATAATTTCCTTTAAAGGATTAACAATGGGGCTCGTAGTTCACTTAAACTTGTAGAACAAAAAATTGGCGAATTGTGCTGTTTGGATGCTTTGCATATGTGTTTCTTAGACTATTTAGAAGCAATATATAGAAAGATTTCACCTGTCTACCTGTACTATTCATTGTTCTACTTCTCGCAAGTTACAAATAATTTCCGTTAAAGTATTAACAATGGGGCTCGTATTTCACTTAAACTTGAAGAACAAAAAATTGGCGAATGGTACTGTTTGGATGCTTTGCATATATGTTTCTTAGATTATATAGAAGCAATATATACAAAGATTTCAACCGTCTACCTGTTCCATTCAATGATCTACTTGTCGAAAGTTACAAATAATTTCCGATAAAGGATTAACAATGGGTCTCATTGTTCACTTAAACATGAAGAACAAAAAATTGGCGAATGGTACTGTTTGGATGCTTTGCATATATGTTTCTTAGACTATATAGAAGCAATATATACAAAGATTTCAACCGTCTACCTGTTCCATTCATTGATCTACTTGTCGAAAGTTACAAATAATTTCCGATAAAGGATTAACAATGGGTCTCATTGTTCACTTAAACATGAAGAACAAAAAATTGGCGAATGGTACTGTTTGGATGCTTTGCATATATGTTTCTTAGACTATATAGAAGCAATATATACAAAGATTTCAACCGTCTACCTGTTCCATTCATTGATCTACTTGTCGAAAGTTACAAATAATTTCCGATAAAGGATTAACAATGGGTCTCATTGTTCACTTAAACATGAAGAACAAAAAATTGGCGAATGGTACTGTTTGGATGCTTTGCATATATGTTTCTTAGCCTATATGGAAGCAATATATACAAAGATTTCAACCGTCTACGTGTTCCAATCATTGTTCTACTTGTAGAAAGTTACAATTAATTTCCGTTAAAGGATTAACAATGGGGCTCGTAGTTCACATAAACTTGAAGAACAAAAAATTGGCGAATTGTACTGTTTGGATGCTTTGCATAGATGTTTCTTAGACTATTTTGAAGCAATATATAGAAAGATTTCACCCGTCTACCTGTACTATTCATTGTTCTACTTGTAGAAAGTTACAAATAATTTCCATTTCATGATTATCAATGGGGCTCGCTGTTCACTTAAACTTGAAGATCAAAAAATTGGCGATTTTTACTGTTTAGATGCTTTGCATATATATTTCTTAGATTATATAGAAGCAATATACACAAAGATTTCAACCCTCTACCTGTTCCATTCATTTTTCTACTTGTCGAAAGCTACAAATAATTTCCGATAACGGATTAACCATTGGGGCTCATTGTTCACTTAAACTTGAAGAACAAAAAATTGGCGAATGGTACTGTTTGGATGCTTTGCATATATGTTTCTTAGACTATATAGAAGCAATATATACATTGATTTCAACCGTCTACCTGTTCCACTCATTGTTCTACTTGTCGCAAGTTACAAATAATTTCCGTTAAAGTGTTAACAATGGGGCTCGTAGTTCACTTAAACTTGAAGATGAAATAATTGGCGAATTGTACTGTTTGGATGCTTTGCATATATGTTTCTTAGATTATATAGAAGCAATATATACAAAGATTTCAACAGTCTACCTGTTCCATTCATTGTTCTACTTTTCGTAAATTTACAAATAATTTCCTTTAAAGGATTAACAATGGGGCTCGTAGTTCACTTAAACTTGAAGATCAAAAAATTGGCGATTGTTACTGTTTAGATGCTTTGCATATATATTTCTTAGATTATATAGAAGCAATATATACAAAGATTTCAACCGTCTACCTGTTCCATTCATTGTTCTACTTGTCGAAATCTACAAATAATTTCCGATAACGGATTAACCATTGGGGCTCATTGTTCACTTAAACTTGAAGAACAAAAAATTGGCGAATTGTACTGTTTGGATGCTTTGCATATATGTTTCCGATACTATATAGAAGCAATATATACAAAGATTTCAACCGTCTACCTGTTCCATTCACTGTTCTACTTGTCGAAAGTTACAAATAATATCCGTTAAGGGATTAACAATGGGGATCGTAGTTTACTTAAACTTGAAGAACAAAAAATTGGCGAATTGTACTGTTTGGATGCTTTGCGTACATGTTTCTTAAACTATATGGAAGCAATATATACAATGATTTCCACCCGTCTACCTGTACTATTCATTGTTCTACTTGTAGAAAGTTACAAATAATTTCCATTTCATGATTATCAATGGGGCTCGCTGTTCACTTAAACATGAAGATCAAAAAATTGGCGATTGTTACTGTTTAGATGCATTGCATATATGTTTCTTAGATTATATACAAGCAATATATACAAAGATTTCAAACGTCTACTTGTTCCATTCATTGTTCTACTTGTCGAAAGTTACAAATAATTACCGATAAAGGACTAACCATTGGGGCTCATTGTTCACTTAAACTTGAAGAACAAAAAATTGGCGAATTGTACTGTTTGGATGCTTTGCATATATGTTTTTTAGATTATATAGAAGCAATATATACAAAGATTTCAACCGTCTACCTGTTCCATTCATTGTTCTACTTGTCGAACGCTACAAATAATTTCCGATAACGGTTTAACCATTGGGGCTCATTGTTCACTTAAACTTGAAGAACAAAAAATTGGCGAATTGTACTGTTTGGATGCTTTGCATATATGTTTCTTAGACTATATAGAAGCAATATATACAATGATTTCAACAGTCTACCTGTTCCATTCATTGTTCTACTTTTCGTAAATTTACAAATAATTTCCTTTAAAGGATTAACAATGGGGCTCGTAGTTCACTTAAACTTGAAGAACAAAAAATTGGCGAATTGTACTGTTTGGATGCTTTGCATATATGTTTCTTAGACTATATAGAAGCAATATATAGAAAGATTTCACCCGTCTACCTGTACTATTCATTGTTCTACTTGTAGAAAGTTACAAATAATTTCCACTTCATGATTATCAATGGGGCTCGTTGTTCACTTAAACTTGAAGAACATAAAATTGGCGAATGGTACTGTTTGGATGCTTTGCATATATGTTTCTTAGACTATATAGAAGCAATATATATACAAAGATTTCAACCGTCTACCTGTTCCATTCATTGTTTTACTTGTCGAATGTTACAAATAATTTCCGTTAAATAATTAACAATGGGGTTCGTAGTTCACTTAAACTTGAAGAACATAAAATTGGCGAATTGTACTGTTTGGATGATTTGCATATATGTTTCTTAGACTATATAGAAGCAATATATACAATGATTTCAACCGTCTACCTGTTCCATTCATTTTTCAACTTGTCGAAATTTACAAATAATTTCCGTTAAAGGATTAACAAAGGGGCTCGTAGTTCACTTAAACTTGAAGAACAAAAAATTGGCGAATTGTACTGTTTGGATGCTTTGCATATGTGTTTCTTAGACTATATAGAAGCAATATATACTATGATTTCAACCGTCTACCTGTTCCATTCATTGTTCTACTTGTCGAAATTTACAAATAATTTCCGTTAAAGGATTAACAATGGGGCACGTAGTTCACTTAAACTTGAAGAACATAAAATTGGCAAATGTTAGTGTTTGGATGCTTTGCATATAGATTTCCTAGACTATATAGAAGCAACATATACAAAGAATTCAACCGTCTACCTGTTCTATTCATTGTTCTACTTGTCGAAATTTACAAATAATTTCCTTTAAAGGATTAACAATGGGGCTCGTAGTTCACTTAAACTTGAAGAAAAAAAATTGGCGAATTGTACTGTTTTGATGATTTGCATATATGTTTCTTAGACTATATAGAAGCAATATATACAATGATTTCAACCGTCTACCTGTTCCATTCATTTTTCAACTTGTCGAAATTTACAAATAATTTCCTGTAAAGGATTAACAATGGGGTTCGTAGTTCATTTAAACTTGAAGAACAAAAAATTGGCGAATGGTACTGTTTGGATGCTTTGCATAGATGTTTCTTAGACTATTTAGAAGCAACATATAGAAAGATTTCACCCGTCTACCTGTACTATTCATTGTTCTACTTGTAGAAAGTTACAAATAATTTCCATTTCATGATTATCAATGGGGCTCGCTGTTCACTTAAACATGAAGATCAAAAAATTGGCGATTGTTACTGTTTAGATGCTTTGCATATATGTTTCTTAGATTATATACAAGCAATATATACAAAGATTTCAAACGTCTACCTGTTCCACTCATTGTTCTACTTGTCGCAAGTTACAAATAATTTCCGTTAAAGTGTTAACAATGGGGCTCGTAGTTCACTTAAACTTGAAGATGAAATAATTGGCGAATTGTACTGTTTGGATGCTTTGCATATATGTTTCTTAGATTATATAGAAGCAATATACACAAAGATTTCAACCCTCTACCTGTTCCATTCATTGTTCTACTTGTCGAAAGCTACAAATAATTTCCGATAACGGATTAACCATTGGGGCTCATTGTTCACTTAAACTTGAAGAACAAAAAATTGGCGAATTGTACTGTTTGGATGCTTTGCATATATGTTTCTTAGACTATATAGAAGCAATATATACAAAGATTTCAACCGTCTACCTGTTCCATTCATTGATCTACTTGTCGAAAGTTACAAATAATTTCCGATAAAGGATTAACAATGGGTCTCATTGTTCACTTAAACATGAAGAACAAAAAATTGGCGAATGGTACTGTTTGGATGCTTTGCATATATGTTTCTTAGACTATATGGAAGCAATATATACAAAGATTTCAACCGTCTACGTGTTCCAATCATTGTTCTACTTGTAGAAAGTTACAATTAATTTCCTTTAAAGGATTAACAATGGGGTTCATTGTTCACTTAAACTTGAAGAACAAAAAATTGGCGAATTGTACTGTTTGGATGCTTTGCATATATGTTTCCGATACTATATAGAAGCAATATATACAAAGATTTCAACCGTCTACCTGTTCCATTCACTGTTCTACTTGTCGAAAGTTACAAATAATTTCCGTTAAGGGATTAACAATGGGGATCGTAGTTTACTTAAACTTGAAGAACAAAAAATTGGCGAATTGTACTGTTTGGATGCTTTGCGTACATGTTTCTTAAACTATATGGAAGCAATATATACAATGATTTCCACCGTCTACCTGTTCCATTCATTGTTCTACTTGTCGAAACTTACAAATAATTACCGATAAAGGACTAACCATTGGGGCTCATTGTTCACTTAAACTTGAAGAACAAAAAATTGGCGAATTGTACTGTTTGGATGCTTTGCATATATGTTTTTTAGATTATATAGAAGCAATATATACAAAGATTTCAACCGTCTACCTGTTCGATTCATTGTTCCACTTGTCGAAAGTTACAAATAATTTCCGATAAAGGATTAACAATGGGGCTCATTGTTCACTTAAACTTGAAGGACAAAAAATTGGCGAATGGTACTGTTTGGATGCTTCGCGTACATGTTTCTTAGACTATATGGAAGCAATATATACAAGGATTTCAACCGTCTACCTGTTCCATTCATTGTTCTACTTGTCGAAATTTACAAATAATTTCCGATAAAGGATTAACAATGGGGCACGTAGTTCACTTAAACTTGAAGAACATAAAATTGGCAAATGTTAGTGTTTGGATGCTTTGCATATAGATTTCCTAGACTATATAGAAGCAACATATACAAAGAATTCAACCGTCTACCTGTTCTATTCATTGTTCTACTTGTCGAAATTTACAAATAATTTCCTTTAAAGGATTAACAATGGGGCTCGTAGTTCACTTAAACTTGAAGAAAAAAAATTGGCGAATTGTACTGTTTTGATGATTTGCATATATGTTTCTTAGACTATATAGAAGCAATATATACAATGATTTCAACCGTCTACCTGTTCCATTCATTTTTCAACTTGTCGAAATTTACAAATAATTTCCTGTAAAGGATTAACAATGGGGTTCGTAGTTCATTTAAACTTGAAGAACAAAAAATTGGCGAATGGTACTGTTTGGATGCTTTGCATAGATGTTTCTTAGACTATTTAGAAGCAACATATAGAAAGATTTCACCCGTCTACCTGTACTATTCATTGTTCTACTTGTAGAAAGTTACAAATAATTTCCATTTCATGATTATCAATGGGGCTCGCTGTTCACTTAAACATGAAGATCAAAAAATTGGCGATTGTTACTGTTTAGATGCTTTGCATATATGTTTCTTAGATTATATACAAGCAATATATACAAAGATTTCAAACGTCTACCTGTTCCACTCATTGTTCTACTTGTCGCAAGTTACAAATAATTTCCGTTAAAGTGTTAACAATGGGGCTCGTAGTTCACTTAAACTTGAAGATGAAATAATTGGCGAATTGTACTGTTTGGATGCTTTGCATATATGTTTCTTAGATTATATAGAAGCAATATACACAAAGATTTCAACCCTCTACCTGTTCCATTCATTGTTCTACTTGTCGAAAGCTACAAATAATTTCCGATAACGGATTAACCATTGGGGCTCATTGTTCACTTAAACTTGAAGAACAAAAAATTGGCGAATTGTACTGTTTGGATGCTTTGCATATATGTTTCTTAGACTATATAGAAGCAATATATACAAAGATTTCAACCGTCTACCTGTTCCATTCATTGATCTACTTGTCGAAAGTTACAAATAATTTCCGATAAAGGATTAACAATGGGTCTCATTGTTCACTTAAACATGAAGAACAAAAAATTGGCGAATGGTACTGTTTGGATGCTTTGCATATATGTTTCTTAGACTATATGGAAGCAATATATACAAAGATTTCAACCGTCTACGTGTTCCAATCATTGTTCTACTTGTAGAAAGTTACAATTAATTTCCTTTAAAGGATTAACAATGGGGTTCATTGTTCACTTAAACTTGAAGAACAAAAAATTGGCGAATTGTACTGTTTGGATGCTTTGCATATATGTTTCCGATACTATATAGAAGCAATATATACAAAGATTTCAACCGTCTACCTGTTCCATTCACTGTTCTACTTGTCGAAAGTTACAAATAATTTCCGTTAAGGGATTAACAATGGGGATCGTAGTTTACTTAAACTTGAAGAACAAAAAATTGGCGAATTGTACTGTTTGGATGCTTTGCGTACATGTTTCTTAAACTATATGGAAGCAATATATACAATGATTTCCACCGTCTACCTGTTCCATTCATTGTTCTACTTGTCGAAACTTACAAATAATTACCGATAAAGGACTAACCATTGGGGCTCATTGTTCACTTAAACTTGAAGAACAAAAAATTGGCGAATTGTACTGTTTGGATGCTTTGCATATATGTTTTTTAGATTATATAGAAGCAATATATACAAAGATTTCAACCGTCTACCTGTTCGATTCATTGTTCCACTTGTCGAAAGTTACAAATAATTTCCGATAAAGGATTAACAATGGGGCTCATTGTTCACTTAAACTTGAAGGACAAAAAATTGGCGAATGGTACTGTTTGGATGCTTCGCGTACATGTTTCTTAGACTATATGGAAGCAATATATACAAGGATTTCAACCGTCTACCTGTTCCATTCATTGTTCTACTTGTCGAAATTTACAAATAATTTCCGATAAAGGATTAACAATGGGGTTCATTGTTCACTTAAACTTGAAGACCAAAAAATTGGCGAATGGTACTGTTTGGATGCTTTGCATATATGTTTCGTAGGTTATATAGAAGCAATATATACAAAGATTTCAACCGTCTACCTATTCCATTGATTGTTCTACTTGTCGAAAGCTACAAATAATTTCCGATAACGGATTAACCATTGGGGCTCATTGTTCACTTAAACTTGAAGAACAAAAAATTGGCGAATTGTACTGTTTGGATGCTTTGCATAGATGTTTCTTAGACTATTTAGAAGCAATATATAGAAAGATTTCACCCGTCTATCTGTTCCATTCATTGTTCTACTTGTCGAAAATTACAAATAATTTCCGATAAAGGATTAACCATTGGGGCTCATTGTTCACTTAAACTTGAAGAACAAAAAATTGGCGAATGGTACTGTTTGGATGCTTTGCGTACATGTTTCTTAGACTATATGGAAGCAATGTATACTAAGATTTCAACCGTCTACGTGTTCCAATCATTGTTCTACTTGTCGAAATTTACAAATAATTTCCTTTAAAGGATTAACAATGGGGCTCGTTGTTCACTTAAACTTGAAGAACAAATAATTGGCGAATTGTACTGTTTGGATGATTTGCATATATGTTTCTTAGACTTTATAGAAGCAATATATACAAAGATTTCAACCGTCTACCTGTTCCATTCATTGTTCTACTTGTCGAAAGTTACAAATAATTTCCGTTAAGGGATTAACAATGGGGATCGTAGTTTACTTAAACTTGAAGAACAAGAAAATGGCGAATTGTACTGTTTGGATGCTTTGCATATATGTTTCTTAGACTATATAGAAGTAATATATACAAAGATTTCAAACGTCTACCTGTTCCACTCATTGTTCTACTTGTCGCAAGTTACAAATAATTTCCGTTAAAGTGTTAACAATGGGGCTCGTAGTTCACTTAAACTTGAAGATGAAATAATTGGCGAATTGTACTGTTTGGATGCTTTGCATATATGTTTCTTAGATTATATAGAAGCAATATATACAAAGATTTCAACCGTCTACCTGTTCCATTCATTGTTCTACTTGTCGAAAGCTACAAATAATTTCCGATAACGGATTAACCATTGGGGCTCATTGTTCACTTAAACTTGAAGAACAAAAAATTGGCGAATGGTACTGTTTGGATGCTTTGCATATATGTTTCTTAGACTATATAGAAGCAATATATACATTGATTTCAACCGTCTACCTGTTCCACTCATTGTTCTACTTGTCGCAAGTTACAAATAATTTCCGTTAAAGTGTTAACAATGGGGCTCGTAGTTCACTTAAACTTGAAGATGAAATAATTGGCGAATTGTACTGTTTGGATGCTTTGCATATATGTTTCTTAGATTATATAGAAGCAATATATACAAAGATTTCAACCGTCTACCTGTTCCATTCATTGTTCTACTTGTCGAAAGCTACAAATAATTTCCGATAACGGATTAACCATTGGGGCTCATTGTTCACTTAAACTTGAAGAACAAAAAATTAGCGAATTGTACTGTTTGGATGCTTTGCATATATGTTTCTTAGACTATATAGAAGCAATATATACAAAGATTTCAACCGTCTACCTGTTCCATTCATTGATCTACTTCTCTAAAGTTACAAATAATTTCCGATAAAGGATTAACAATGGGTCTCATTGTTCACTTAAACATGAAGAACAAAAAATTGGCGAATGGTACTGTTTGGATGCTTTGCATATATGTTTCTTAGACTATATGGAAGCAATATATACAAAGATTTCAACCGTCTACGTGTTCCAATCATTGTTCTACTTGTAGAAAGTTACAATTAATTTCCGTTAAAGGATTAACAATGGGGCTCGTAGTTCACATAAACTTGAAGAACAAAAAATTGGAGAATTGTACTGTTTGGATGCTTTGCATAGATGTTTCTTAGACTATTTAGAAGCAATATATAGAAAGATTTCACCCGTCTACCTGTACTATTCATTGTTCTACTTGTAGAAAGTTACAAATAATTTCCATTTCATGATTATCAATGGGGCTCGCTGTTCACTTAAACTTGAAGATCAAAAAATTGGCGATTGTTACTGTTTAGATGCTTTGCATATATATTTCTTAGATTATATAGAAGCAATATATACAAAGATTTCAACCGTCTACCTGTTCCATTCATTGTTCTACTTGTCGAAAGCTACAAATAATTTCCGATAACGGATTAACCATTGGGGCTCATTGTTCACTTAAACTTGAAGAACAAAAAATCGGCGAATTGTACTGTTTGGATGCTTTGCATATATGTTTCTTAGACTATATAGAAGCAATATATACAAAGATTTCAACCGTCTACCTGTTCCATTCATTGATCTACTTGTCGAAAGTTAGAAATAATTTCCGTTAAGGGATTAACAATGGGGATCGTAGTTTACTTAAACTTGAAGAACAAAAAATTGGCGAATTGTACTGTTTGGATGCTTTGCGTACATGTTTCTTAAACTATATGGAAGCAATATATACAATGATTTCCACCGTCTACCTGTTCCATTCATTGTTCTACTTGTCGAAAGCTACAAATAATTTCCGATAACGGATTAACCATTGGGGCTCATTGTTCACTTAAACTTGAAGAACAAAAAATTGGCGAATTGTACTGTTTGGATGCTTTGCATATATGTTTCTTAGACTATATGGAAGCAATATATACAAAGATTTCAACCGTCTACGTGTTCCAATCATTGTTCTACTTGTAGAAAGTTACAATTAATTTCCGTTAAAGGATTAACAATGGGGCTCGTAGTTCACTTAAACTTGAAGAACAAAAAATTGGCGAATTGTACTGTTTGGATGCTTTGCATAGATGTTTCTTAGACTATTTAGAAGCAATATATAGAAAGATTTCACCCGTCTATCTGTTCCATTCATTGTTCTACTTGTCGAAAATTACAAATAATTTCCGATAAAGGATTAACCATTGGGGCTCATTGTCCACTTAAACTTGAAGAACAAAAAATTGGCGAATTGTACAGTTTGGATGCTTTGCATATATGTTTCTTAGACTATATAGAAGCAATATATACAAAGATTTCAACCGTCTACCTGTTCCATTCATTGATCTACTTGTCGAAAGTTACAAATAATTTCCGATAAAGGATTAACAATGGGTCTCATTGTTCACTTAAACATGAAGAACAAAAAATTGGCGAATGGTACTGTTTGGATGCTTTGCATATATGTTTCTTAGACTATATGGAAGCAATATATACAAAGATTTCAACCGTCTACGTGTTCCAATCATTGTTCTACTTGTAGAAAATTACAAATAATTTCCGATAAAGGATTAACCATTGGGGCTCATTGTCCACTTAAACATGAAGATCAAAAAATTGGCGATTGTTACTGTTTAGATGCTTTGCATATATGTTTCTTAGATTATATACAAGCAATATATACAAAGATTTCAAACGTCTACCTGTTCCACTCATTGTTCTACTTGTCGCAAGTTACAAATAATTTCCGTTAAAGTGTTAACAATGGGGCTCGTAGTTCACTTAAACTTGAAGATGAAATAATTGGCGAATTGTACTGTTTGGATGCTTTGCATATATGTTTCTTAGATTATATAGAAGCAATATACACAAAGATTTCAACCCTCTACCTGTTCCATTCATTGTTCTACTTGTCGAAAGCTACAAATAATTTCCGATAACGGATTAACCATTGGGGCTCATTGTTCACTTAAACTTGAAGAATAAAAAATTGGCGAATGGTACTGTTTGGATGCTTTGCATATATGTTTCTTAGACTATATAGAAGCAATATATACAAAGATTTCAACCGTCTACCTGTTCCATTCATTGTTCTACTTGTCGAAATCTACAAATAATTTCCGATAACGGTTTAACCATTGGGGCTCATTGTTCACTTAAACTTGAAGAACAAAAAATTGGCGAATTGTACTGTTTGGATGCTTTGCATATATGTTTCTTAGACTATATAGAAGCAATATATACAATGATTTCAACAGTCTACCTGTTCCATTCATTGTTCTACTTTTCGTAAATTTACAAATAATTTCCTTTAAAGGATTAACAATGGGGCTCGTAGTTCACTTAAACTTGAAGAACAAAAAATTGGCGAATTGTACTGTTTGGATGCTTTGCATATATGTTTCTTAGACTATATAGAAGCAATATATAGAAAGATTTCACCCGTCTACCTGTACTATTCATTGTTCTACTTGTAGAAAGTTACAAATAATTTCCACTTCATGATTATCAATGGGGCTCGTTGTTCACTTAAACTTGAAGAACAAAAAATTGGCGAATGGTACTGTTTGGATGCTTTGCATATATGTTTCTTAGACTATATAGAAGCAATATATATACAAAGATTTCAACCGTCTACCTGTTCCATTCATTGTTTTACTTGTCGAATGTTACAAATAATTTCCGTTAAATAATTAACAATGGGGTTCGTAGTTCACTTAAACTTGAAGAACATAAAATTGGCGAATTGTACTGTTTGGATGATTTGCATATATGTTTCTTAGACTATATAGAAGCAATATATACAATGATTTCAACCGTCTACCTGTTCCATTCATTTTTCAACTTGTCGAAATTTACAAATAATTTCCGTTAAAGGATTAACAATGGGGCTCGTAGTTCACTTAAACTTGAAGAACAAAAAATTGGCGAATTGTACTGTTTGGATGCTTTGCATATGTGTTTCTTAGACTATATAGAAGCAATATATACTATGATTTCAACCGTCTACCTGTTCCATTCATTGTTCTACTTGTCGAAATTTACAAATAATTTCCGTTAAAGGATTAACAATGGGGCTCGTAGTTCACTTAAACTTGAAGAACAAAAAATTGGCGAATTGTACTGTTTGGATGCTTTGCATATGTGTTTCTTAGACTATATAGAAGCAATATATACTATGATTTCAACCGTCTACCTGTTCCATTCATTGTTCTACTTGTCGAAATTTACAAATAATTTCCGTTAAAGGATTAACAATGGGGCTCGTAGTTCACTTAAACTTGAAGAACATAAAATTGGCAAATGTTAGTGTTTGGATGCTTTGCATATAGATTTCCTAGACTATATAGAAGCAACATATACAAAGAATTCAACCGTCTACCTGTTCTATTCATTGTTCTACTTGTCGAAATTTACAAATAATTTCCTTTAAAGGATTAACAATGGGGCTCGTAGTTCACTTAAACTTGAAGAAAAAAAATTGGCGAATTGTACTGTTTTGATGATTTGCATATATGTTTCTTAGACTATATAGAAGCAATATATACAATGATTTCAACCGTCTACCTGTTCCATTCATTTTTCAACTTGTCGAAATTTACAAATAATTTCCTTTAAAGGATTAACAATGGGGTTCGTAGTTCATTTAAACTTGAAGAACAAAAAATTGGCGAATGGTACTGTTTGAATGCTTTGCATAGATGTTTCTTAGACTATTTAGAAGCAATATATAGAAAGATTTCACCCGTCTACCTGTACTATTCATTGTTCTACTTGTAGAAAGTTACAAATAATTTCCATTTCATGATTATCAATGGGGCTCGCTGTTCACTTAAACATGAAGATCAAAAAATTGGCGATTGTTACTGTTTAGATGCTTTGCATATATGTTTCTTAGATTATATACAAGCAATATATACAAAGATTTCAAACGTCTACCTGTTCCACTCATTGTTCTACTTGTCGCAAGTTACAAATAATTTCCGTTAAAGTGTTAACAATGGGGCTCGTAGTTCACTTAAACTTGAAGATGAAATAATTGGGGAATTGTACTGTTTGGATGCTTTGCATATATGTTTCTTAGATTATATAGAAGCAATATACACGAAGATTTCAACCCTCTACCTGTTCCATTCATTGTTTTACTTGTCGAATGTTACAAATAATTTCCGTTAAATAATTAACAATGGGGTTCGTAGTTCACTTAAACTTGAAGAACATAAAATTGGCGAATTGTACTTTTTGGATGATTTGCATATATGTTTCTTAGACTATATAGAAGCAATATATACAATGATTTCAACCGTCTACCTGTTCCATTCATTTTTCAACTTGTCGAAATTTACAAATAATTTCCGTTAAAGGATTAACAATGGGGCTCGTAGTTCACTTAAACTTGAAGAACAAAAAATTGGCGAATTGTACTGTTTGGATGCTTTGCATATGTGTTTCTTAGACTATATAGAAGCAATATATACTATGATTTCAACCGTCTACCTGTTCCATTCATTGTTCTACTTGTCGAAATTTACAAATAATTTCCGTTAAAGGATTAACAATGGGGCTCGTAGTTCACTTAAACTTGAAGAACATAAAATTGGCAAATGTTAGTGTTTGGATGCTTTGCATATAGATTTCCTAGACTATATAGAAGCAACATATACAAAGAATTCAACCGTCTACCTGTTTTATTCATTGTTCTACTTGTCGAAATTTACAAATAATTTCCTTTAAAGGATTAACAATGGGGCTCGTAGTTCACTTAAACTTGAAGAAAAAAAATTGGCGAATTGTACTGTTTTGATGATTTGCATATATGTTTCTTAGACTATATAGAAGCAATATATACAATGATTTCAACCGTCTACCTGTTCCATTCATTTTTCAACTTGTCGAAATTTACAAATAATTTCCTTTAAAGGATTAACAATGGGGTTCGTAGTTCATTTAAACTTGAAGAACAAAAAATTGGCGAATGGTACTGTTTGAATGCTTTGCATAGATGTTTCTTAGACTATTTAGAAGCAATATATACAAAGATTTCAACCGTCTACCTGTTCCATTCATTGATCTACTTCTCTAAAGTTACAAATAATTTCCGATAAAGGATTAACAATGGGGCTCGTAGTTCACTTAAACTTGAAGATGAAATAATTGGCGAATTGTACTGTTTGGATGCTTTGCATATATGTTTCTTAGATTATATAGAAGCAATATACACGAAGATTTCAACCCTCTACCTGTTCCATTCATTGTTCTACTTGTCGAAAGCTACAAATAATTTCCGATAACGGATTAACCATTGGGGCTCATTGTTCACTTAAACTTGAAGAACAAAAAATTGGCGAATTGTACTGTTTGGATGCTTTGCATATATGTTTCTTAGACTATATAGAAGCAATATATAGAAAGATTTCACCCGTCTACCTGTACTATTCATTGTTCTACTTGTAGAAAGTTACAAATAATTTCCACTTCATGATTATCAATGGGGCTCGTTGTTCACTTAAACTTGAAGAACAAAAAATTGGCGAATGGTACTGTTTGGATGCTTTGCATATATGTTTCTTAGACTATATAGAAGCAATATATACATTGATTTCAACCGTCTACCTGTTCCATTCATTGTTCTACTTGTCGAAAGCTACAAATAATTTCCGATAACGGATTAACCATTGGGGCTCATTGTTCACTTAAACTTGAAGAACAAAAAATTGGCGAATTGTACTGTTTGGATGCTTTGCATATATGTTTCTTAGACTATATAGAAGCAATATATAGAAAGATTTCACCCGTCTACCTGTACTATTCATTGTTCTACTTGTAGAAAGTTACAAATAATTTCCACTTCATGATTATCAATGGGGCTCGTTGTTCACTTAAACTTGAAGAACAAAAAATTGGCGAATGGTACTGTTTGGATGCTTTGCATATATGTTTCTTAGACTATATAGAAGCAATATATATACAAAGATTTCAACCGTCTACCTGTTCCATTCATTGTTTTACTTGTCGAATGTTACAAATAATTTCCGTTAAATAATTAACAATGGGGTTCGTAGTTCACTTAAACTTGAAGAACATAAAATTGGCGAATTGTACTGTTTGGATGATTTGCATATATGTTTCTTAGACTATATAGAAGCAATATATACAATGATTTCAACCGTCTACCTGTTCCATTCATTTTTCAACTTGTCGAAATTTACAAATAATTTCCGTTAAAGGATTAACAATGGGGCTCGTAGTTCACTTAAACTTGAAGAACAAAAAATTGGCGAATTGTACTGTTTGGATGCTTTGCATATGTGTTTCTTAGACTATATAGAAGCAATATATACTATGATTTCAACCGTCTACCTGTTCCATTCATTGTTCTACTTGTCGAAATTTACAAATAATTTCCGTTAAAGGATTAACAATGGGGCTCGTAGTTCACTTAAACTTGAAGAACATAAAATTGGCAAATGTTAGTGTTTGGATGCTTTGCATATAGATTTCCTAGACTATATAGAAGCAACATATACAAAGAATTCAACCGTCTACCTGTTCTATTCATTGTTCTACTTGTCGAAATTTACAAATAATTTCCTTTAAAGGATTAACAATGGGGCTCGTAGTTCACTTAAACTTGAAGAAAAAAAATTGGCGAATTGTACTGTTTTGATGATTTGCATATATATTTCTTAGACTATATAGAAGCAATATATACAATGATTTCAACCGTCTACCTGTTCCATTCATTTTTCAACTTGTCGAAATTTACAAATAATTTCCTTTAAAGGATTAACAATGGGGTTCGTAGTTCATTTAAACTTGAAGAACAAAAAATTGGCGAATGGTACTGTTTGAATGCTTTGCATAGATGTTTCTTAGACTATTTAGAAGCAATATATAGAAAGATTTCACCCGTCTACCTGTACTATTCATTGTTCTACTTGTAGAAAGTTACAAATAATTTCCATTTCATGATTATCAATGGGGCTCGCTGTTCACTTAAACATGAAGATCAAAAAATTGGCGATTGTTACTGTTTAGATGCTTTGCATATATGTTTCTTAGATTATATACAAGCAATATATACAAAGATTTCAAACGTCTACCTGTTCCACTCATAGTTCTACTTGTCGCAAGTTACAAATAATTTCCGTTAAAGTGTTAACAATGGGGCTCGTAGTTCACTTAAACTTGAAGATGAAATAATTGGCGAATTGTACTGTTTGGATGCTTTGCATATATGTTTCTTAGATTATATAGAAGCAATATACACAAAGATTTCAACCCTCTACCTGTTCCATTCATTGTTCTACTTGTCGAAAGCTACAAATAATTTCCGATAACGGATTAACCATTGGGGCTCATTGTTCACTTAAACTTGAAGAATAAAAAATTGGCGAATGGTACTGTTTGGATGCTTTGCATATATGTTTCTTAGACTATATAGAAGCAATATATACATTGATTTCAACCGTCTACCTGTTCCATTCATTGTTCTACTTGTCGAAAGCTACAAATAATTTCCGATAACGGATTAACCATTGGGGCTCATTGTTCACTTAAACTTGAAGAACAAAAAATTGGCGAATTGTACTGTTTGGATGCTTTGCATATATGTTTCTTAGACTATATAGAAGCAATATATACAAAGATTTCAACCGTCTACCTGTTCCATTCATTGATCTACTTGTCGAAAGTTACAAATAATTTCCGATAAAGGATTAACAATGGGTCTCATTGTTCACTTAAACATGAAGAACAAAAAATTGGCGAATGGTACTGTTTGGATGCTTTGCATATATGTTTCTTAGACTATATGGAAGCAATATATACAAAGATTTCAACCGTCTACGTGTTCCAATCATTGTTCTACTTGTAGAAAGTTACAATTAATTTCCTTTAAAGGATTAACAATGGGGTTCATTGTTCACTTAAACTTGAAGAACAAAAAATTGGCGAATTGTACTGTTTGGATGCTTTGCATATATGTTTCCGATACTATATAGAAGCAATATATACAAAGATTTCAACCGTCTACCTGTTCCATTCACTGTTCTACTTGTCGAAAGTTACAAATAATTTCCGTTAAGGGATTAACAATGGGGATCGTAGTTTACTTAAACTTGAAGAACAAAAAATTGGCGAATTGTACTGTTTGGATGCTTTGCGTACATGTTTCTTAAACTATATGGAAGCAATATATACAATGATTTCCACCGTCTACCTGTTCCATTCATTGTTCTACTTGTCGAAACTCACAAATAATTACCGATAAAGGACTAACCATTGGGGCTCATTGTTCACTTAAACTTGAAGAACAAAAAATTGGCGAATTGTACTGTTTGGATGCTTTGCATATATGTTTTTTAGATTATATAGAAGCAATATATACAAAGATTTCAACCGTCTACCTGTTCCATTCATTGTTCTACTTGTCGAAACTCACAAATAATTACCGATAAAGGACTAACCATTGGGGCTCATTGTTCACTTAAACTTGAAGAACAAAAAATTGGCGAATTGTACTGTTTGGATGCTTTGCATATATGTTTTTTAGATTATATAGAAGCAATATATACAAAGATTTCAACCGTCTACCTGTTCCATTCATTGTTCTACTTGTCGAAATTTACAAATAATTTCCGATAAAGGATTAACAATGGGGTTCATTGTTCACTTAAACTTGAAGACCAAAAAATTGGCGAATGGTACTGTTTGGATGCTTTGCATATATGTTTCGTAGGTTATATAGAAGCAATATATACAAAGATTTCAACCGTCTACCTATTCCATTGATTGTTCTACTTGTCGAAAGCTACAAATAATTTCCGATAACGGATTAACCATTGGGGCTCATTGTTCACTTAAACTTGAAGAACAAAAAATTGGCGAATTGTACTGTTTGGATGCTTTGCATAGATGTTTCTTAGACTATTTAGAAGCAATATATAGAAAGATTTCACCCGTCTATCTGTTCCATTCATTGTTCTACTTGTCGAAAATTACAAATAATTTCCGATAAAGGATTAACCATTGGGGCTCATTGTTCACTTAAACTTGAAGAACAAAAAATTGGCGAATGGTACTGTTTGGATGCTTTGCGTACATGTTTCTTAGACTATATGGAAGCAATATATACTAAGATTTCAACCGTCTACGTGTTCCAATCATTGTTCTACTTGTCGAAATTTACAAATAATTTCCTATAAAGGATTAACAATGGGGCTCGTTGTTCACTTAAACTTGAAGAACAAAAAAGTGGCGAATGGTACTGTTTGGATGCTTTGCATATATGTTTCTTACACTATATAGAAGCAATATATACATTGATTTCAACCGTCTACCTGTTCCATTCATTGTACTACTTGTCGCAAGTTACAAATAATTTCCGTTAAAGTATTAACAATGGGGCTCGTAGTTCACTTAAACTTGAAGAAAAAAAATTGGCGAATTGTACTGTTTTGATGATTTGCATATATGTTTCTTAGACTATATAGAAGCAATATATACAATGATTTCAACCGTCTACCTGTTCCATTCATTTTTCAAATTGTCGAAATTTACAAATAATTTCCGTTAAAGGATTAACAATGGGGCTCGTAGTTCACTTAAACTTGAAGAACAAAAAATTGGCGAATGGTACTGTTTGAATGCTTTGCATAGATGTTTCTTAGACTATTTAGAAGCAATATATAGAAAGATTTCACCCGTCTACCTGTACTATTCATTGTTCTACTTGTAGAAAGTTACAAATAATTTCCATTTCATGATTATCAATGGGGCTCGCTGTTCACTTAAACATGAAGATCAAAAAATTGGCGATTGTTACTGTTTAGATGCTTTGCATATATGTTTCTTAGATTATATACAAGCAATATATACAAAGATTTCAAACGTCTACCTGTTCCACTCATAGTTCTACTTGTCGCAAGTTACAAATAATTTCCGTTAAAGTGTTAACAATGGGGCTCGTAGTTCACTTAAACTTGAAGATGAAATAATTGGCGAATTGTACTGTTTGGATGCTTTGCATATATGTTTCTTAGATTATATAGAAGCAATATACACAAAGATTTCAACCCTCTACCTGTTCCATTCATTGTTCTACTTGTCGAAAGCTACAAATAATTTCCGATAACGGATTAACCATTGGGGCTCATTGTTCACTTAAACTTGAAGAATAAAAAATTGGCGAATGGTACTGTTTGGATGCTTTGCATATATGTTTCTTAGACTATATAGAAGCAATATATACATTGATTTCAACCGTCTACCTGTTCCATTCATTGTTCTACTTGTCGAAAGCTACAAATAATTTCCGATAACGGATTAACCATTGGGGCTCATTGTTCACTTAAACTTGAAGAACAAAAAATTGGCGAATTGTACTGTTTGGATGCTTTGCATATATGTTTCTTAGACTATATAGAAGCAATATATACAAAGATTTCAACCGTCTACCTGTTCCATTCATTGATCTACTTGTCGAAAGTTACAAATAATTTCCGATAAAGGATTAACAATGGGTCTCATTGTTCACTTAAACATGAAGAACAAAAAATTGGCGAATGGTACTGTTTGGATGCTTTGCATATATGTTTCTTAGACTATATGGAAGCAATATATACAAAGATTTCAACCGTCTACGTGTTCCAATCATTGTTCTACTTGTAGAAAGTTACAATTAATTTCCTTTAAAGGATTAACAATGGGGTTCATTGTTCACTTAAACTTGAAGAACAAAAAATTGGCGAATTGTACTGTTTGGATGCTTTGCATATATGTTTCCGATACTATATAGAAGCAATATATACAAAGATTTCAACCGTCTACCTGTTCCATTCACTGTTCTACTTGTCGAAAGTTACAAATAATTTCCGTTAAGGGATTAACAATGGGGATCGTAGTTTACTTAAACTTGAAGAACAAAAAATTGGCGAATTGTACTGTTTGGATGCTTTGCGTACATGTTTCTTAAACTATATGGAAGCAATATATACAATGATTTCCACCGTCTACCTGTTCCATTCATTGTTCTACTTGTCGAAACTCACAAATAATTACCGATAAAGGACTAACCATTGGGGCTCATTGTTCACTTAAACTTGAAGAACAAAAAATTGGCGAATTGTACTGTTTGGATGCTTTGCATATATGTTTTTTAGATTATATAGAAGCAATATATACAAAGATTTCAACCGTCTACCTGTTCCATTCATTGTTCTACTTGTCGAAACTCACAAATAATTACCGATAAAGGACTAACCATTGGGGCTCATTGTTCACTTAAACTTGAAGAACAAAAAATTGGCGAATTGTACTGTTTGGATGCTTTGCATATATGTTTTTTAGATTATATAGAAGCAATATATACAAAGATTTCAACCGTCTACCTGTTCCATTCATTGTTCTACTTGTCGAAATTTACAAATAATTTCCGATAAAGGATTAACAATGGGGTTCATTGTTCACTTAAACTTGAAGACCAAAAAATTGGCGAATGGTACTGTTTGGATGCTTTGCATATATGTTTCGTAGGTTATATAGAAGCAATATATACAAAGATTTCAACCGTCTACCTATTCCATTGATTGTTCTACTTGTCGAAAGCTACAAATAATTTCCGATAACGGATTAACCATTGGGGCTCATTGTTCACTTAAACTTGAAGAACAAAAAATTGGCGAATTGTACTGTTTGGATGCTTTGCATAGATGTTTCTTAGACTATTTAGAAGCAATATATAGAAAGATTTCACCCGTCTATCTGTTCCATTCATTGTTCTACTTGTCGAAAATTACAAATAATTTCCGATAAAGGATTAACCATTGGGGCTCATTGTTCACTTAAACTTGAAGAACAAAAAATTGGCGAATGGTACTGTTTGGATGCTTTGCGTACATGTTTCTTAGACTATATGGAAGCAATATATACTAAGATTTCAACCGTCTACGTGTTCCAATCATTGTTCTACTTGTCGAAATTTACAAATAATTTCCTATAAAGGATTAACAATGGGGCTCGTTGTTCACTTAAACTTGAAGAACAAAAAAGTGGCGAATGGTACTGTTTGGATGCTTTGCATATATGTTTCTTACACTATATAGAAGCAATATATACATTGATTTCAACCGTCTACCTGTTCCATTCATTGTACTACTTGTCGCAAGTTACAAATAATTTCCGTTAAAGTATTAACAATGGGGCTCGTAGTTCACTTAAACTTGAAGAACAAATAATTGGCGAATTGTACTGTTTGGATGATTTGCATATATGTTTCTTAGACTATATAGAAGCAATATATACAATGATTTCAACCGTCTACCTGTTCCATTCATTTTTCAACTTGTCGAAATTTACAAATAATTTCCGTTAAAGGATTAACAATGGGGCTCGTAGTTCACTTAAACTTGAAGAACAAAAAATTGGCGAATTGTACTGTTTGGATGCTTTGCATATATGTTTCTTAGAATATATAGAAGCAATATATAGAAAGATTTCACCCGTCTACCTGTACTATTCATTGTTCTACTTGTAGAAAGTTACAAATAATTTCCACTTCATGATTATCAATGGGGCTCGTTGTTCACTTAAACTTGAAGAACATAAAATTGGCGAATGGTACTGTTTGGATGCTTTGCATATATGTTTCTTAGACTATATAGAAGCAATATATATACAAAGATTTCAACCGTCTACCTGTTCCATTCATTGTTTTACTTGTCGAATGTTACAAATAATTTCCGTTAAATAATTAACAATGGGGTTCGTAGTTCACTTAAACTTGAAGAACATAAAATTGGCGAATTGTACTGTTTGGATGATTTGCATATATGTTTCTTAGACTATATAGAAGCAATATATACAATGATTTCAACCGTCTACCTGTTCCATTCATTTTTCAACTTGTCGAAATTTACAAATAATTTCCGTTAAAGGATTAACAATGGGGCTCGTAGTTCACTTAAACTTGAAGAACAAAAAATTGGCGAATTGTACTGTTTGGATGCTTTGCATATGTGTTTCTTAGACTATATAGAAGCAATATATACTATGATTTCAACCGTCTACCTGTTCCATTCATTGTTCTACTTGTCGAAATTTACAAATAATTTCCGTTAAAGGATTAACAATGGGGCACGTAGTTCACTTAAACTTGAAGAACATAAAATTGGCAAATGTTAGTGTTTGGATGCTTTGCATATAGATTTCCTAGACTATATAGAAGCAACATATACAAAGAATTCAACCGTCTACCTGTTCTATTCATTGTTCTACTTGTCGAAATTTACAAATAATTTCCTTTAAAGGATTAACAATGGGGCTCGTAGTTCACTTAAACTTGAAGAAAAAAAATTGGCGAATTGTACTGTTTTGATGATTTGCATATATGTTTCTTAGACTATATAGAAGCAATATATACAATGATTTCAACCGTCTACCTGTTCCATTCATTTTTCAACTTGTCGAAATTTACAAATAATTTCCTTTAAAGGATTAACAATGGGGTTCGTAGTTCATTTAAACTTGAAGAACAAAAAATTGGCGAATGGTACTGTTTGGATGCTTTGCATAGATGTTTCTTAGACTATTTAGAAGCAATATATAGAAAGATTTCACCCGTCTACCTGTACTATTCATTGTTCTACTTGTAGAAAGTTACAAATAATTTCCATTTCATGATTATCAATGGGGCTCGCTGTTCACTTAAACATGAAGATCAAAAAATTGGCGATTGTTACTGTTTAGATGCTTTGCATATATGTTTCTTAGATTATATACAAGCAATATATACAAAGATTTCAAACGTCTACCTGTTCCACTCATTGTTCTACTTGTCGCAAGTTACAAATAATTTCCGTTAAAGTGTTAACAATGGGGCTCGTAGTTCACTTAAACTTGAAGATGAAATAATTGGCGAATTGTACTGTTTGGATGCTTTGCATATATGTTTCTTAGATTATATAGAAGCAATATACACAAAGATTTCAACCCTCTACCTGTTCCATTCATTGTTCTACTTGTCGAAAGCTACAAATAATTTCCGATAACGGATTAACCATTGGGGTTCATTGTTCACTTAAACTTGTAGAACAAAAAATTGGCGAATTGTACTGTTTGGATGCTTTGCATATATGTTTCTTAGACTATATAGAAGCAATATATACAAAGATTTCAACCGTCTACCTGTTCCATTCATTGATCTACTTGTCGAAAGTTACAAATAATTTCCGATAAAGGATTAACAATGGGTCTCATTGTTCACTTAAACATGAAGAACAAAAAATTGGCGAATGGTACTGTTTGGATGCT
The DNA here is from genome assembly GCA_963989415.1 of Cerceris ruficornis. Taxonomy (NCBI): domain Eukaryota; kingdom Metazoa; phylum Arthropoda; class Insecta; order Hymenoptera; family Crabronidae; genus Cerceris; species Cerceris ruficornis. Next base: position 73,185 of record CAXDIW010000293.1, on the reverse strand, counting down.
TTGCATATATGTTTCTTAGACTATATGGAAGCAATATATACAAAGATTTCAACCGTCTACGTGTTCCAATCATTGTTCTACTTGTAGAAAGTTACAATTAATTTCCTTTAAAGGATTAACAATGGGGTTCATTGTTCACTTAAACTTGAAGAACAAAAAATTGGCGAATTGTACTGTTTGGATGCTTTGCATATATGTTTCCGATACTATATAGAAGCAATATATACAAAGATTTCAACCGTCTACCTGTTCCATTCACTGTTCTACTTGTCGAAAGTTACAAATAATTTCCGTTAAGGGATTAACAATGGGGATCGTAGTTTACTTAAACTTGAAGAACAAAAAATTGGCGAATTGTACTGTTTGGATGCTTTGCGTACATGTTTCTTAAACTATATGGAAGCAATATATACAATGATTTCCACCGTCTACCTGTTCCATTCATTGTTCTACTTGTCGAAACTTACAAATAATTACCGATAAAGGACTAACCATTGGGGCTCATTGTTCACTTAAACTTGAAGAACAAAAAATTGGCGAATTGTACTGTTTGGATGCTTTGCATATATGTTTTTTAGATTATATAGAAGCAATATATACAAAGATTTCAACCGTCTACCTGTTCGATTCATTGTTCCACTTGTCGAAAGTTACAAATAATTTCCGATAAAGGATTAACAATGGGGCTCATTGTTCACTTAAACTTGAAGGACAAAAAATTGGCGAATGGTACTGTTTGGATGCTTCGCGTACATGTTTCTTAGACTATATGGAAGCAATATATACAAGGATTTCAACCGTCTACCTGTTCCATTCATTGTTCTACTTGTCGAAATTTACAAATAATTTCCGATAAAGGATTAACAATGGGGTTCATTGTTCACTTAAACTTGAAGACCAAAAAATTGGCGAATGGTACTGTTTGGATGCTTTGCATATATGTTTCGTAGGTTATATAGAAGCAATATATACAAAGATTTCAACCGTCTACCTATTCCATTGATTGTTCTACTTGTCGAAAGCTACAAATAATTTCCGATAACGGATTAACCATTGGGGCTCATTGTTCACTTAAACTTGAAGAACAAAAAATTGGCGAATTGTACTGTTTGGATGCTTTGCATAGATGTTTCTTAGACTATTTAGAAGCAATATATAGAAAGATTTCACCCGTCTATCTGTTCCATTCATTGTTCTACTTGTCGAAAATTACAAATAATTTCCGATAAAGGATTAACCATTGGGGCTCATTGTTCACTTAAACTTGAAGAACAAAAAATTGGCGAATGGTACTGTTTGGATGCTTTGCGTACATGTTTCTTAGACTATATGGAAGCAATATATACTAAGATTTCAACCGTCTACGTGTTCCAATCATTGTTCTACTTGTCGAAATTTACAAATAATTTCCTTTAAAGGATTAACAATGGGGCTCGTTGTTCACTTAAACTTGAAGAACAAAAAAGTGGCGAATGGTACTGTTTGGATGCTTTGCATATATGTTTCTTACACTATATAGAAGCAATATATACATTGATTTCAACCGTCTACCTGTTCCATTCATTGTTCTACTTGTCGCAAGTTACAAATAATTTCCGTTAAAGTATTAACAATGGGGCTCGTAGTTCACTTAAACTTGAAGAACAAATAATTGGCGAATTGTACTGTTTGGATGATTTGCATATATGTTTCTTAGACTTTATAGAAGCAATATATACAAAGATTTCAACCGTCTACCTGTTCCATTCATTGTTCTACTTGTCGAAAGTTACAAATAATTTCCGTTAAGGGATTAACAATGGGGATCGTAGTTTACTTAAACTTGAAGAACAAGAAAATGGCGAATTGTACTGTTTGGATGCTTTGCATATATGTTTCTTAGACTATATAGAAGTAATATATACAATGATTTCAACCGTCTACCTATTCCATTCATTGTTCTACTTGTCGCAAGTTACAAATAATTTCCGTTAAAGTGTTAACAATGGGGCTCGTAGTTCACTTAAACTTGAAGATGAAATAATTGGCGAATTGTACTGTTTGGATGCTTTGCATATATGTTTCTTAGATTATATAGAAGCAATATACACGAAGATTTCAACCCTCTACCTGTTCCATTCATTGTTCTACTTGTCGAAAGCTACAAATAATTTCCGATAACGGATTAACCATTGGGGCTCATTGTTCACTTAAACTTGAAGAACAAAAAATTGGCGAATGGTACTGTTTGGATGCTTTGCATATATGTTTCTTAGACTATATAGAAGCAATATATATACAAAGATTTCAACCGTCTACCTGTTCCATTCATTGTTTTACTTGTCGAATGTTACAAATAATTTCCGTTAAATAATTAACAATGGGGTTCGTAGTTCACTTAAACTTGAAGAACATAAAATTGGCGAATTGTACTGTTTGGATGATTTGCATATATGTTTCTTAGACTATATAGAAGCAATATATACAATGATTTCAACCGTCTACCTGTTCCATTCATTTTTCAACTTGTCGAAATTTACAAATAATTTCCGTTAAAGGATTAACAATGGGGCTCGTAGTTCACTTAAACTTGAAGAACAAAAAATTGGCGAATTGTACTGTTTGGATGCTTTGCATATGTGTTTCTTAGACTATATAGAAGCAATATATACTATGATTTCAACCGTCTACCTGTTCCATTCATTGTTCTACTTGTCGAAATTTACAAATAATTTCCGTTAAAGGATTAACAATGGGGCTCGTAGTTCACTTAAACTTGAAGAACATAAAATTGGCAAATGTTAGTGTTTGGATGCTTTGCATATAGATTTCCTAGACTATATAGAAGCAACATATACAAAGAATTCAACCGTCTACCTGTTCTATTCATTGTTCTACTTGTCGAAATTTACAAATAATTTCCTTTAAAGGATTAACAATGGGGCTCGTAGTTCACTTAAACTTGAAGAAAAAAAATTGGCGAATTGTACTGTTTTGATGATTTGCATATATGTTTCTTAGACTATATAGAAGCAATATATACAATGATTTCAACCGTCTACCTGTTCCATTCATTTTTCAACTTGTCGAAATTTACAAATAATTTCCTTTAAAGGATTAACAATGGGGTTCGTAGTTCATTTAAACTTGAAGAACAAAAAATTGGCGAATGGTACTGTTTGAATGCTTTGCATAGATGTTTCTTAGACTATTTAGAAGCAATATATAGAAAGATTTCACCCGTCTACCTGTACTATTCATTGTTCTACTTGTAGAAAGTTACAAATAATTTCCATTTCATGATTATCAATGGGGCTCGCTGTTCACTTAAACATGAAGATCAAAAAATTGGCGATTGTTACTGTTTAGATGCTTTGCATATATGTTTCTTAGATTATATACAAGCAATATATACAAAGATTTCAAACGTCTACCTGTTCCACTCATTGTTCTACTTGTCGCAAGTTACAAATAATTTCCGTTAAAGTGTTAACAATGGGGCTCGTAGTTCACTTAAACTTGAAGATGAAATAATTGGCGAATTGTACTGTTTGGATGCTTTGCATATATGTTTCTTAGATTATATAGAAGCAATATACACAAAGATTTCAACCCTCTACCTGTTCCATTCATTGTTCTACTTGTCGAAAGCTACAAATAATTTCCGATAACGGATTAACCATTGGGGCTCATTGTTCACTTAAACTTGAAGAATAAAAAATTGGCGAATGGTACTGTTTGGATGCTTTGCATATATGTTTCTTAGACTATATAGAAGCAATATATACATTGATTTCAACCGTCTACCTGTTCCATTCATTGTTCTACTTGTCGAAAGCTACAAATAATTTCCGATAACGGATTAACCATTGGGGCTCATTGTTCACTTAAACTTGAAGAACAAAAAATTGGCGAATTGTACTGTTTGGATGCTTTGCATATATGTTTCTTAGACTATATAGAAGCAATATATACAAAGATTTCAACCGTCTACCTGTTCCATTCATTGATCTACTTGTCGAAAGTTACAAATAATTTCCGATAAAGGATTAACAATGGGTCTCATTGTTCACTTAAACATGAAGAACAAAAAATTGGCGAATGGTACTGTTTGGATGCTTTGCATATATGTTTCTTAGACTATATGGAAGCAATATATACAAAGATTTCAACCGTCTACGTGTTCCAATCATTGTTCTACTTGTAGAAAGTTACAATTAATTTCCTTTAAAGGATTAACAATGGGGTTCATTGTTCACTTAAACTTGAAGAACAAAAAATTGGCGAATTGTACTGTTTGGATGCTTTGCATATATGTTTCCGATACTATATAGAAGCAATATATACAAAGATTTCAACCGTCTACCTGTTCCATTCACTGTTCTACTTGTCGAAAGTTACAAATAATTTCCGTTAAGGGATTAACAATGGGGATCGTAGTTTACTTAAACTTGAAGAACAAAAAATTGGCGAATTGTACTGTTTGGATGCTTTGCGTACATGTTTCTTAAACTATATGGAAGCAATATATACAATGATTTCCACCGTCTACCTGTTCCATTCATTGTTCTACTTGTCGAAACTCACAAATAATTACCGATAAAGGACTAACCATTGGGGCTCATTGTTCACTTAAACTTGAAGAACAAAAAATTGGCGAATTGTACTGTTTGGATGCTTTGCATATATGTTTTTTAGATTATATAGAAGCAATATATACAAAGATTTCAACCGTCTACCTGTTCCATTCACTGTTCCACTTGTCGAAAGTTACAAATAATTTCCGATAAAGGATTAACAATGGGGCTCATTGTTCACTTAAACTTGAAGGACAAAAAATTGGCGAATGGTACTGTTTGGATGCATCGCGTACATGTTTCTTAGACTATATGGAAGCAATATATACAAGGATTTCAACCGTCTACCTGTTCCATTCATTGTTCTACTTGTCGAAATTTACAAATAATTTCCGATAAAGGATTAACAATGGGGTTCATTGTTCACTTAAACTTGAAGACCAAAAAATTGGCGAATGGTACTGTTTGGATGCTTTGCATATATGTTTCGTAGGTTATATAGAAGCAATATATACAAAGATTTCAACCGTCTACCTATTCCATTGATTGTTCTACTTGTCGAAAGCTACAAATAATTTCCGATAACGGATTAACCATTGGGGCTCATTGTTCACTTAAACTTGAAGAACAAAAAATTGGCGAATTGTACTGTTTGGATGCTTTGCATAGATGTTTCTTAGACTATTTAGAAGCAATATATAGAAAGATTTCACCCGTCTATCTGTTCCATTCATTGTTCTACTTGTCGAAAATTACAAATAATTTCCGATAAAGGATTAACCATTGGGGCTCATTGTTCACTTAAACTTGAAGAACAAAAAATTGGCGAATGGTACTGTTTGGATGCTTTGCGTACATGTTTCTTAGACTATATGGAAGCAATATATACTAAGATTTCAACCGTCTACGTGTTCCAATCATTGTTCTACTTGTCGAAATTTACAAATAATTTCCTTTAAAGGATTAACAATGGGGCTCGTTGTTCACTTAAACTTGAAGAACAAAAAAGTGGCGAATGGTACTGTTTGGATGCTTTGCATATATGTTTCTTACACTATATAGAAGCAATATATACATTGATTTCAACCGTCTACCTGTTCCATTCATTGTTCTACTTGTCGCAAGTTACAAATAATTTCCGTTAAAGTATTAACAATGGGGCTCGTAGTTCACTTAAACTTGAAGAACAAATAATTGGCGAATTGTACTGTTTGGATGATTTGCATATATGTTTCTTAGACTTTATAGAAGCAATATATACAAAGATTTCAACCGTCTACCTGTTCCATTCATTGTTCTACTTGTCGAAAGTTACAAATAATTTCCGTTAAGGGATTAACAATGGGGATCGTAGTTTACTTAAACTTGAAGAACAAGAAAATGGCGAATTGTACTGTTTGGATGCTTTGCATATATGTTTCTTAGACTATATAGAAGTAATATATACAATGATTTCAACCGTCTACCTATTCCATTCATTGGTCTACTTGCCGAAATTTACAAATAATTTCCTTTAAAGGATTAACAATGGGGCTCGTAGTTCACTTAAACTTGAAGAAAAAAAATTGGCGAATTGTACTGTTTTGATGATTTGCATATATGTTTCTTAGACTATATAGAAGCAATATATACAAAGATTTCAACCGTCTACCTGTTCCATTCACTGTTCTACTTGTCGAAAGTTACAAATAATATCCGTTAAGGGATTAACAATGGGGATCGTAGTTTACTTAAACTTGAAGAACAAAAAATTGGCGAATTGTACTGTTTGGATGCTTTGCGTAAATGTTTCTTAAACTATATGGAAGCAATATATACAATGATTTCCACCCGTCTACCTGTACTATTCATTGTTCTACTTGTAGAAAGTTACAAATAATTTCCATTTCATGATTATCAATGGGGCTCGCTGTTCACTTAAACATGAAGATCAAAAAATTGGCGATTGTTACTGTTTAGATGCATTGCATATATGTTTCTTAGATTATATACAAGCAATATATACAAAGATTTCAAACGTCTACTTGTTCCATTCATTGTTCTACTTGTCGAAAGTTACAAATAATTACCGATAAAGGACTAACCATTGGGGCTCATTGTTCACTTAAACTTGAAGAACAAAAAATTGGCGAATTGTACTGTTTGGATGCTTTGCATATATGTTTTTTAGATTATATAGAAGCAATATATACAAAGATTTCAACCGTCTACCTGTTCCATTCATTGTTCTACTTGTCGAACGCTACAAATAATTTCCGATAACGGTTTAACCATTGGGGCTCATTGTTCACTTAAACTTGAAGAACAAAAAATTGGCGAATTGTACTGTTTGGATGCTTTGCATATATGTTTCTTAGACTATATAGAAGCAATATATACAATGATTTCAACAGTCTACCTGTTCCATTCATTGTTCTACTTTTCGTAAATTTACAAATAATTTCCTTTAAAGGATTAACAATGGGGCTCGTAGTTCACTTAAACTTGAAGAACAAAAAATTGGCGAATTGTACTGTTTGGATGCTTTGCATATATGTTTCTTAGAATATATAGAAGCAATATATAGAAAGATTTCACCCGTCTACCTGTACTATTCATTGTTCTACTTGTAGAAAGTTACAAATAATTTCCACTTCATGATTATCAATGGGGCTCGTTGTTCACTTAAACTTGAAGAACATAAAATTGGCGAATGGTACTGTTTGGATGCTTTGCATATATGTTTCTTAGACTATATAGAAGCAATATATATACAAAGATTTCAACCGTCTACCTGTTCCATTCATTGTTTTACTTGTCGAATGTTACAAATAATTTCCGTTAAATAATTAACAATGGGGTTCGTAGTTCACTTAAACTTGAAGAACATAAAATTGGCGAATTGTACTGTTTGGATGATTTGCATATATGTTTCTTAGACTATATAGAAGCAATATATACAATGATTTCAACCGTCTACCTGTTCCATTCATTTTTCAACTTGTCGAAATTTACAAATAATTTCCGTTAAAGGATTAACAATGGGGCTCGTAGTTCACTTAAACTTGAAGAACAAAAAATTGGCGAATTGTACTGTTTGGATGCTTTGCATATGTGTTTCTTAGACTATATAGAAGCAATATATACTATGATTTCAACCGTCTACCTGTTCCATTCATTGTTCTAATTGTCGAAATTTACAAATAATTTCCGTTAAAGGATTAACAATGGGGCACGTAGTTCACTTAAACTTGAAGAACATAAAATTGGCAAATGTTAGTGTTTGGATGCTTTGCATATAGATTTCCTAGACTATATAGAAGCAACATATACAAAGAATTCAACCGTCTACCTGTTCTATTCATTGTTCTACTTGTCGAAATTTACAAATAATTTCCTTTAAAGGATTAACAATGGGGCTCGTAGTTCACTTAAACTTGAAGAAAAAAAATTGGCGAATTGTACTGTTTTGATGATTTGCATATATGTTTCTTAGACTATATAGAAGCAATATATACAATGATTTCAACCGTCTACCTGTTCCATTCATTTTTCAACTTGTCGAAATTTACAAATAATTTCCTTTAAAGGATTAACAATGGGGTTCGTAGTTCATTTAAACTTGAAGAACAAAAAATTGGCGAATGGTACTGTTTGGATGCTTTGCATAGATGTTTCTTAGACTATTTAGAAGCAATATATAGAAAGATTTCACCCGTCTACCTGTACTATTCATTGTTCTACTTGTAGAAAGTTACAAATAATTTCCATTTCATGATTATCAATGGGGCTCGCTGTTCACTTAAACATGAAGATCAAAAAATTGGCGATTGTTACTGTTTAGATGCTTTGCATATATGTTTCTTAGATTATATACAAGCAATATATACAAAGATTTCAAACGTCTACCTGTTCCACTCATTGTTCTACTTGTCGCAAGTTACAAATAATTTCCGTTAAAGTGTTAACAATGGGGCTCGTAGTTCACTTAAACTTGAAGATGAAATAATTGGCGAATTGTACTGTTTGGATGCTTTGCATATATGTTTCTTAGATTATATAGAAGCAATATACACAAAGATTTCAACCCTCTACCTGTTCCATTCATTGTTCTACTTGTCGAAAGCTACAAATAATTTCCGATAACGGATTAACCATTGGGGTTCATTGTTCACTTAAACTTGAAGAACAAAAAATTGGCGAATGGTACTGTTTGGATGCTTTGCATATATGTTTCTTAGACTATATAGAAGCAATATATACATTGATTTCAACCGTCTACCTGTTCCACTCATTGTTCTACTTGTCGCAAGTTACAAATAATTTCCGTTAAAGTGTTAACAATGGGGCTCGTAGTTCACTTAAACTTGAAGATGAAATAATTGGCGAATTGTACTGTTTGGATGCTTTGCATATATGTTTCTTAGATTATATAGAAGCAATATATACAAAGATTTCAACCGTCTACCTGTTCCATTCATTGTTCTACTTGTCGAAAGCTACAAATAATTTCCGATAACGGATTAACCATTGGGGCTCATTGTTCACTTAAACTTGTAGAACAAAAAATTGGCGAATTGTACTGTTTGGATGCTTTGCATATATGTTTCTTAGACTATATAGAAGCAATATATACAAAGATTTCAACCGTCTACCTGTTCCATTCATTGATCTACTTGTCGAAAGTTACAAATAATTTCCGATAAAGGATTAACAATGGGTCTCATTGTTCACTTAAACATGAAGAACAAAAAATTGGCGAATGGTACTGTTTGGATGCTTTGCATATATGTTTCTTAGACTATATGGAAGCAATATATACAAAGATTTCAACCGTCTACGTGTTCCAATCATTGTTCTACTTGTAGAAAGTTACAATTAATTTCCTTTAAAGGATTAACAATGGGGTTCATTGTTCACTTAAACTTGAAGAACAAAAAATTGGCGAATTGTACTGTTTGGATGCTTTGCATATATGTTTCCGATACTATATAGAAGCAATATATACAAAGATTTCAACCGTCTACCTGTTCCATTCACTGTTCTACTTGTCGAAAGTTACAAATAATTTCCGTTAAGGGATTAACAATGGGGATCGTAGTTTACTTAAACTTGAAGAACAAAAAATTGGCGAATTGTACTGTTTGGATGCTTTGCGTACATGTTTCTTAAACTATATGGAAGCAATATATACAATGATTTCCACCGTCTACCTGTTCCATTCATTGTTCTACTTGTCGAAACTTACAAATAATTACCGATAAAGGACTAACCATTGGGGCTCATTGTTCACTTAAACTTGAAGAACAAAAAATTGGCGAATTGTACTGTTTGGATGCTTTGCATATATGTTTTTTAGATTATATAGAAGCAATATATACAAAGATTTCAACCGTCTACCTGTTCGATTCATTGTTCCACTTGTCGAAAGTTACAAATAATTTCCGATAAAGGATTAACAATGGGGCTCATTGTTCACTTAAACTTGAAGGACAAAAAATTGGCGAATGGTACTGTTTGGATGCTTCGCGTACATGTTTCTTAGACTATATGGAAGCAATATATACAAGGATTTCAACCGTCTACCTGTTCCATTCATTGTTCTACTTGTCGAAATTTACAAATAATTTCCGATAAAGGATTAACAATGGGGTTCATTGTTCACTTAAACTTGAAGACCAAAAAATTGGCGAATGGTACTGTTTGGATGCTTTGCATATATGTTTCGTAGGTTATATAGAAGCAATATATACAAAGATTTCAACCGTCTACCTATTCCATTGATTGTTCTACTTGTCGAAAGCTACAAATAATTTCCGATAACGGATTAACCATTGGGGCTCATTGTTCACTTAAACTTGAAGAACAAAAAATTGGCGAATTGTACTGTTTGGATGCTTTGCATAGATGTTTCTTAGACTATTTAGAAGCAATATATAGAAAGATTTCACCCGTCTATCTGTTCCATTCATTGTTCTACTTGTCGAAAATTACAAATAATTTCCGATAAAGGATTAACCATTGGGGCTCATTGTTCACTTAAACTTGAAGAACAAAAAATTGGCGAATGGTACTGTTTGGATGCTTTGCGTACATGTTTCTTAGACTATATGGAAGCAATATATACTAAGATTTCAACCGTCTACGTGTTCCAATCATTGTTCTACTTGTCGAAATTTACAAATAATTTCCTTTAAAGGATTAACAATGGGGCTCGTTGTTCACTTAAACTTGAAGAACAAAAAAGTGGCGAATGGTACTGTTTGGATGCTTTGCATATATGTTTCTTACACTATATAGAAGCAATATATACATTGATTTCAACCGTCTACCTGTTCCATTCATTGTTCTACTTGTCGCAAGTTACAAATAATTTCCGTTAAAGTATTAACAATGGGGCTCGTAGTTCACTTAAACTTGAAGAACAAATAATTGGCGAATTGTACTGTTTGGATGATTTGCATATATATTTCTTAGACTTTATAGAAGCAATATATACAAAGATTTCAACCGTCTACCTGTTCCATTCATTGTTCTACTTGTCGAAAGTTACAAATAATTTCCGTTAAGGGATTAACAATGGGGATCGTAGTTTACTTAAACTTGAAGAACAAGAAAATGGCGAATTGTACTGTTTGGATGCTTTGCATATATGTTTCTTAGACTATATAGAAGTAATATATACAATGATTTCAACCGTCTACCTGTTCCATTCATTGTTCTACTTGTCGAAATTTACAAATAATTTCCAATAAAGGATTAACAATGGGGTTCATTGTTCACTTAAACTTGAAGACCAAAAAATTGGCGAATGGTACTGTTTGGATGCTTTGCATATATGTTTCGTAGGTTATATAGAAGCAATATATACAAAGATTTCAACCGTCTACCTATTCCATTGATTGTTCTACTTGTCGAAAGCTACAAATAATTTCCGATAACGGATTAACCATTGGGGCTCATTGTTCACTTAAACTTGGAGAACAAAAAATTGGCGAATTGTACTGTTTGGATGCTTTGCATAGATGTTTCTTAGACTATTTAGAAGCAATATATAGAAAGATTTCACCCGTCTATCTGTTCCATTCATTGTTCTACTTGTCGAAAATTACAAATAATTTCCGATAAAGGATTAACCATTGGGGCTCATTGTTCACTTAAACTTGAAGAACAAAAAATTGGCGAATGGTACTGTTTGGATGCTTTGCGTACATGTTTCTTAGACTATATGGAAGCAATATATACTAAGATTTCAACCGTCTACGTGTTCCAATCATTGTTCTACTTGTCGAAAGTTAGAAATAATTTCCGTTAAAGTATTAACAATGGGGCTCGTAGTTCACTTAAACTTGAAGAACAAATAATTGGCGAATTGTACTGTTTGGATGATTTGCATATATGTTTCTTAGACTTTATAGAAGCAATATATACAAAGATTTCAACCGTCTACCTGTTCCATTCATTGTTCTACTTGTCGAAAGTTACAAATAATTTCCGTTAAGGGATTAACAATGGGGATCGTAGTTTACTTAAACTTGAAGAACAAGAAAATGGCGAATTGTACTGTTTGGATGCTTTGCATATATGTTTCTTAGACTATATAGAAGTAATATATACAATGATTTCAACCGTCTACCTGTTCCATTCATTGTTCGACTTGTCGAAAATTACAAATAATTTCCAATAAAGGATTAACCATTGGGGCTCATTGTTCACTTAAACTTGAACACCAAAAAATTGGCGAATGGTACTGTTTGGATGCTTTGCGTACATGTTTCTTAGACTATATGGAAGCAATATATACAAAGATTTCAACCGTCTACCTGTTCCATTCATTGTTCTACTTGTCGAAAGTTACAAATAATTTTGCTTTAAAGGATTAACAATGGGGCTCGTTGTTCACTTAAACTTGAAGAACAATAAATTGGCGAATTGTACTGTTTGGATGCTTTGCATATATGTTTCGTAGGTTATATAGAAGCAATATATACAATGATTTCAACCGTCTACCTGATCCATTCATTGTTCTACTTGTCGAAATTTACAAATAATTTCCTTTAAAGGATTAACAATGGGGCTCGTAGTTCACTTAAACTTGTAGAACAAAAAATTGGCGAATTGTGCTGTTTGGATGCTTTGCATATGTGTTTCTTAGACTATTTAGAAGCAATATATAGAAAGATTTCACCTGTCTACCTGTACTATTCATTGTTCTACTTCTCGCAAGTTACAAATAATTTCCGTTAAAGTATTAACAATGGGGCTCGTATTTCACTTAAACTTGAAGAACAAAAAATTGGCGAATGGTACTGTTTGGATGCTTTGCATATATGTTTCTTAGATTATATAGAAGCAATATATACAAAGATTTCAACCGTCTACCTGTTCCATTCATTGATCTACTTGTCGAAAGTTACAAATAATTTCCGATAAAGGATTAACAATGGGTCTCATTGTTCACTTAAACATGAAGAACAAAAAATTGGCGAATGGTACTGTTTGGATGCTTTGCATATATGTTTCTTAGACTATATAGAAGCAATATATACAAAGATTTCAACCGTCTACCTGTTCCATTCATTGATCTACTTGTCGAAAGTTACAAATAATTTCCGATAAAGGATTAACAATGGGTCTCATTGTTCACTTAAACATGAAGAACAAAAAATTGGCGAATGGTACTGTTTGGATGCTTTGCATATATGTTTCTTAGACTATATGGAAGCAATATATACAAAGATTTCAACCGTCTACGTGTTCCAATCATTGTTCTACTTGTAGAAAGTTACAATTAATTTCCGTTAAAGGATTAACAATGGGGCTCGTAGTTCACATAAACTTGAAGAACAAAAAATTGGCGAATTGTACTGTTTGGATGCTTTGCATAGATGTTTCTTAGACTATTTTGAAGCAATATATAGAAAGATTTCACCCGTCTACCTGTACTATTCATTGTTCTACTTGTAGAAAGTTACAAATAATTTCCATTTCATGATTATCAATGGGGCTCGCTGTTCACTTAAACTTGAAGATCAAAAAATTGGCGATTGTTACTGTTTAGATGCTTTGCATATATATTTCTTAGATTATATAGAAGCAATATACACAAAGATTTCAACCCTCTACCTGTTCCATTCATTTTTCTACTTGTCGAAAGCTACAAATAATTTCCGATAACGGATTAACCATTGGGGCTCATTGTTCACTTAAACTTGAAGAACAAAAAATTGGCGAATGGTACTGTTTGGATGCTTTGCATATATGTTTCTTAGACTATATAGAAGCAATATATACATTGATTTCAACCGTCTACCTGTTCCACTCATTGTTCTACTTGTCGCAAGTTACAAATAATTTCCGTTAAAGTGTTAACAATGGGGCTCGTAGTTCACTTAAACTTGAAGATGAAATAATTGGCGAATTGTACTGTTTGGATGCTTTGCATATATGTTTCTTAGATTATATAGAAGCAATATATACAAAGATTTCAACCGTCTACCTGTTCCATTCATTGTTCTACTTGTCGAAAGCTACAAATAATTTCTGATAACGGATTAACCATTGGGGCTCATTGTTCACTTAAACTTGAAGAACAAAAAATTGGCGAATTGTACTGTTTGGATGCTTTGCATATATGTTTCTTAGACTATATAGAAGCAATATATACAAAGATTTCAACCGTCCACCTGTTCCATTCATTGATCTACTTGCCGAAAGTTACAAATAATTTCCGATAAAGGATTAACAATGGGTCTCATTGTTCACTTAAACATGAAGAACAAAAAATTGGCGAATGGTACTGTTTGGATGCTTTGCATATATGTTTCTTAGACTATATGGAAGCAATATATACAAAGATTTCAACCGTCTACGTGTTCCAATCATTGTTCTACTTGTAGAAAGTTACAAATAATTTCCGTTAAATAATTAACAATGGGGTTCGTAGTTCACTTAAACTTGAAGAACATAAAATTGGCGAATTGTACTGTTTGGATGATTTGCATATATGTTTCTTAGACTATATAGAAGCAATATATACAATGATTTCAACCGTCTACCTGTTCCATTCATTTTTCAACTTGTCGAAATTTACAAATAATTTCCGTTAAAGGATTAACAATGGGGCTCGTAGTTCACTTAAACTTGAAGAACAAAAAATTGGCGAATTGTACTGTTTGGATGCTTTGCATATGTGTTTCTTAGACTATATAGAAGCAATATATACTATGATTTCAACCGTCTACCTGTTCCATTCATTGTTCTACTTGTCGAAATTTACAAATAATTTCCGTTAAAGGATTAACAATGGGGCTCGTAGTTCACTTAAACTTGAAGAACATAAAATTGGCAAATGTTAGTGTTTGGATGCTTTGCATATAGATTTCCTAGACTATATAGAAGCAACATATACAAAGAATTCAACCGTCTACCTGTTCCATTCATTGTTCTACTTGTCGAACGCTACAAATAATTTCCGATAACGGTTTAACCATTGGGGCTCATTGTTCACTTAAACTTGAAGAACAAAAAATTGGCGAATTGTACTGTTTGGATGCTTTGCATATATGTTTCTTAGACTATATAGAAGCAATATATACAATGATTTCAACAGTCTACCTGTTCCATTCATTGTTCTACTTTTCGTAAATTTACAAATAATTTCCTTTAAAGGATTAACAATGGGGCTCGTAGTTCACTTAAACTTGAAGAACAAAAAATTGGCGAATTGTACTGTTTGGATGCTTTGCATATATGTTTCTTAGACTATATAGAAGCAATATATAGAAAGATTTCACCCGTCTACCTGTACTATTCATTGTTCTACTTGTAGAAAGTTACAAATAATTTCCACTTCATGATTATCAATGGGGCTCGTTGTTCACTTAAACTTGAAGAACAAAAAATTGGCGAATGGTACTGTTTGGATGCTTTGCATATATGTTTCTTAGACTATATAGAAGCAATATATATACAAAGATTTCAACCGTCTACCTGTTCCATTCATTGTTTTACTTGTCGAATGTTACAAATAATTTCCGTTAAATAATTAACAATGGGGTTCGTAGTTCACTTAAACTTGAAGAACATAAAATTGGCGAATTGTACTGTTTGGATGATTTGCATATATGTTTCTTAGACTATATAGAAGCAATATATACAATGATTTCAACCGTCTACCTGTTCCATTCATTTTTCAACTTGTCGAAATTTACAAATAATTTCCGTTAAAGGATTAACAATGGGGCTCGTAGTTCACTTAAACTTGAAGAACAAAAAATTGGCGAATTGTACTGTTTGGATGCTTTGCATATGTGTTTCTTAGACTATATAGAAGCAATATATACTATGATTTCAACCGTCTACCTGTTCCATTCATTGTTCTACTTGTCGAAATTTACAAATAATTTCCGTTAAAGGATTAACAATGGGGCTCGTAGTTCACTTAAACTTGAAGAACATAAAATTGGCAAATGTTAGTGTTTGGATGCTTTGCATATAGATTTCCTAGACTATATAGAAGCAACATATACAAAGAATTCAACCGTCTACCTGTTCTATTCATTGTTCTACTTGTCGAAATTTACAAATAATTTCCTTTAAAGGATTAACAATGGGGATCGTAGTTCACTTAAACTTGAAGAAAAAAAATTGGCGAATTGTACTGTTTTGATGATTTGCATATATGTTTCTTAGACTATATAGAAGCAATATATACAATGATTTCAACCGTCTACCTGTTCCATTCATTTTTCAACTTGTCGAAATTTACAAATAATTTCCTTTAAAGGATTAACAATGTGGTTCGTAGTTCATTTAAACTTGAAGAACAAAAAATTGGCGAATGGTACTGTTTGGATGCTTTGCATAGATGTTTCTTAGACTATTTAGAAGCAATATATAGAAAGATTTCACCCGTCTACCTGTACTATTCATTGTTCTACTTGTAGAAAGTTACAAATAATTTCCATTTCATGATTATCAATGGGGCTCGCTGTTCACTTAAACATGAAGATCAAAAAATTGGCGATTGTTACTGTTTAGATGCTTTGCATATATGTTTCTTAGATTATATACAAGCAATATATACAAAGATTTCAAACGTCTACCTGTTCCACTCATTGTTCTACTTGTCGCAAGTTACAAATAATTTCCGTTAAAGTGTTAACAATGGGGCTCGTAGTTCACTTAAACTTGAAGATGAAATAATTGGCGAATTGTACTGTTTGGATGCTTTGCATATATGTTTCTTAGATTATATAGAAGCAATATACACAAAGATTTCAACCCTCTACCTGTTCCATTCATTGTTCTACTTGTCGAAAGCTACAAATAATTTCCGATAACGGATTAACCATTGGGGTTCATTGTTCACTTAAACTTGAAGAACAAAAAATTGGCGAATGGTACTGTTTGGATGCTTTGCATATATGTTTCTTAGACTATATAGAAGCAATATATACATTGATTTCAACCGTCTACCTGTTCCACTCATTGTTCTACTTGTCGCAAGTTACAAATAATTTCCGTTAAAGTGTTAACAATGGGGCTCGTAGTTCACTTAAACTTGAAGATGAAATAATTGGCGAATTGTACTGTTTGGATGCTTTGCATATATGTTTCTTAGATTATATAGAAGCAATATATACAAAGATTTCAACCGTCTACCTGTTCCATTCATTGTTCTACTTGTCGAAAGCTACAAATAATTTCCGATAACGGATTAACCATTGGGGCTCATTGTTCACTTAAACTTGAAGAACAAAAAATTGGCGAATTGTACTGTTTGGATGCTTTGCATATATGTTTCTTAGACTATATAGAAGCAATATATACAAAGATTTCAACCGTCTACCTGTTCCATTCATTGATCTACTTGTCGAAAGTTACAAATAATTTCCGATAAAGGATTAACAATGGGTCTCATTGTTCACTTAAACATGAAGAACAAAAAATTGGCGAATGGTACTGTTTGGATGCTTTGCATATATGTTTCTTAGACTATATGGAAGCAATATATACAAAGATTTCAACCGTCTACGTGTTCCAATCATTGTTCTACTTGTAGAAAGTTACAATTAATTTCCTTTAAAGGATTAACAATGGGGTTCATTGTTCACTTAAACTTGAAGAACAAAAAATTGGCGAATTGTACTGTTTGGATGCTTTGCATATATGTTTCCGATACTATATAGAAGCAATATATACAAAGATTTCAACCGTCTACCTGTTCCATTCACTGTTCTACTTGTCGAAAGTTACAAATAATTTCCGTTAAGGGATTAACAATGGGGATCGTAGTTTACTTAAACTTGAAGAACAAAAAATTGGCGTATTGTACTGTTTGGATGCTTTGCGTACATGTTTCTTAAACTATATGGAAGCAATATATACAATGATTTCCACCGTCTACCTGTTCCATTCATTGTTCTACTTGTCGAAACTTACAAATAATTACCGATAAAGGACTAACCATTGGCTCTCATTGTTCACTTAAACTTGAAGAACAAAAAATTGGCGAATTGTACTGTTTGGATGCTTTGCATATATGTTTTTTAGATTATATAGAAGCAATATATACAAAGATTTCAACCGTCTACCTGTTCGATTCATTGTTCCACTTGTCGAAAGTTACAAATAATTTCCGATAAAGGATTAACAATGGGGCTCATTGTTCACTTAAACTTGAAGGACAAAAAATTGGCGAATGGTACTGTTTGGATGCTTCGCGTACATGTTTCTTAGACTATATGGAAGCAATATATACAAGGATTTCAACCGTCTACCTGTTCCATTCATTGTTCTACTTGTCGAAAGTTACAAATAACTTCCGATAAAGGATTAACAATGGGGTTCATTGTTCACTTAAACTTGAAGAACAAAAAATTGGCGAATGGTACTGTTTGGATGCTTTGCAAATATGTTTCTTAGACTATATAGAAGCAATATATACATTGATTTCAACCGTCTACCTGTTCCACTCATTGTTCTACTTGTCGCAAGTTACAAATAATTTCCGTTAAAGTGTTAACAATGGGGCTCGTAGTTCACTTAAACTTGAAGATGAAATAATTGGCGAATTGTACTGTTTGGATGCTTTGCATATATGTTTCTTAGATTATATAGAAGCAATATATACAAAGATTTCAACAGTCTACCTGTTCCATTCATTGTTCTACTTGTCGAAAGCTACAAATAATTTCCGATAACGGATTAACCATTGGGGCTCATTGTTCACTTAAACTTGAAGAACAAAAAATTGGCGAATTGTACTGTTTGGATGCTTTGCATATATGTTTCTTAGACTATATAGAAGCAATATATACAAAGATTTCAACCGTCTACCTGTTCCATTCATTGATCTACTTGTCGAAAGTTACAAATAATTTCCGATAAAGGATTAAGAATGGGTCTCATTGTTTACTTAAACTTGAAGAACAAAAATTGGCGAATGGTACTGTTTGGATGCTTTGCATATATGTTTCTTAGACTATATGGAAGCAATATATACAAAGATTTCAACCCTCAACATGTTCCAATCATTGTTCTACTTGTAGAAAGTTACAATTAATTTCCGTTAAAGGATTAACAATGGGGCTCGTAGTTCACATAAACTTGAAGAACAAAAAATTGGCGAATTGTACGGTTTGGATGCTTTGCATAGATGTTTCTTAGACTATTTAGAAGCAATATATAGAAAGATTTCACCCGTCTATCTGTACTATTCATTGTTCTACTTGTAGAAAGTTACAAATAATTTCCATTTCATGATTATCAATGGGGCTCGCTGTTCACTTAAACTTGAAGATCAAAAAATTGGCGATTGTTACTGTTTAGATGCTTTGCATATATGTTTCTTAGATTATATAGAAGCAATATATACAAAGATTTCAACCGTCTACCTGTTCCATTCATTGTTCTACTTGTCGAAAGCTACAAATAATTTCCGATAACGGATTAACCATTGGGGCTCATTGTTCACTTAAACTTGAAGAACAAAAAATTGGCGAATTGTACTGTTTGGATGCTTTGCATATATGTTTCTTAGACTATATAGAAGCAATATATACAAAGATTTCAACCGTCTACCTGTTCCATTCATTGATCTACTTGTCGAAAGTTACAAATAATTTCCGATAAAGGATTAACAATGGGTCTCATTGTTCACTTAAACATGAAGAACAAAAAATTGGCGAATGGTACTGTTTGGATGCTTTGCATATATGTTTCTTAGACTATATGGAAGCAATATATACAAAGATTTCAACCGTCTACGTGTTCCAATCATTGTTCTACTTGTAGAAAGTTACAATTAATTTCCTTTAAAGGATTAACAATGGGGTTCATTGTTCACTTAAACTTGAAGAACAAAAAATTGGCGAATTGTACTGTTTGGATGCTTTGCATATATGTTTCCGATACTATATAGAAGCAATATATACAAAGATTTCAACCGTCTACCTGTTCCATTCACTGTTCTACTTGTCGAAAGTTACAAATAATTTCCGTTAAGGGATTAACAATGGGGATCGTAGTTTACTTAAACTTGAAGAACAAAAAATTGGCGTATTGTACTGTTTGGATGCTTTGCGTACATGTTTCTTAAACTATATGGAAGCTATATATACAATGATTTCCACCGTCTACCTGTTCCATTCATTGTTCTACTTGTCGAAACTTACAAATAATTACCGATAAAGGACTAACCATTGGCTCTCATTGTTCACTTAAACTTGAAGAACAAAAAATTGGCGAATTGTACTGTTTGGATGCTTTGCATATATGTTTTTTAGATTATATAGAAGCAATATATACAAAGATTTCAACCGTCTACCTGTTCGATTCATTGTTCCACTTGTCGAAAGTTACAAATAATTTCCGATAAAGGATTAACAATGGGGCTCATTGTTCACTTAAACTTGAAGGACAAAAAATTGGCGAATGGTACTGTTTGGATGCTTCGCGTACATGTTTCTTAGACTATATGGAAGCAATATATACAAGGATTTCAACCGTCTACCTGTTCCATTCATTGTTCTACTTGTCGAAAGTTACAAATAACTTCCGATAAAGGATTAACAATGGGGTTCATTGTTCACTTAAACTTGAAGAACAAAAAATTGGCGAATGGTACTGTTTGGATGCTTTGCAAATATGTTTCTTAGACTATATAGAAGCAATATATACATTGATTTCAACCGTCTACCTGTTCCACTCATTGTTCTACTTGTCGCAAGTTACAAATAATTTCCGTTAAAGTGTTAACAATGGGGCTCGTAGTTCACTTAAACTTGAAGATGAAATAATTGGCGAATTGTACTGTTTGGATGCTTTGCATATATGTTTCTTAGATTATATAGAAGCAATATATACAAAGATTTCAACAGTCTACCTGTTCCATTCATTGTTCTACTTGTCGAAAGCTACAAATAATTTCCGATAACGGATTAACCATTGGGGCTCATTGTTCACTTAAACTTGAAGAACAAAAAATTGGCGAATTGTACTGTTTGGATGCTTTGCATATATGTTTCTTAGACTATATAGAAGCAATATATACAAAGATTTCAACCGTCTACCTGTTCCATTCATTGATCTACTTGTCGAAAGTTACAAATAATTTCCGATAAAGGATTAAGAATGGGTCTCATTGTTTACTTAAACTTGAAGAACAAAAATTGGCGAATGGTACTGTTTGGATGCTTTGCATATATGTTTCTTAGACTATATGGAAGCAATATATACAAAGATTTCAACCCTCAACATGTTCCAATCATTGTTCTACTTGTAGAAAGTTACAATTAATTTCCGTTAAAGGATTAACAATGGGGCTCGTAGTTCACATAAACTTGAAGAACAAAAAATTGGCGAATTGTACGGTTTGGATGCTTTGCATAGATGTTTCTTAGACTATTTAGAAGCAATATATAGAAAGATTTCACCCGTCTATCTGTACTATTCATTGTTCTACTTGTAGAAAGTTACAAATAATTTCCATTTCATGATTATCAATGGGGCTCGCTGTTCACTTAAACTTGAAGATCAAAAAATTGGCGAATTGTACTGTTTGGATGCTTTGCATATATGTTTTTTAGATTATATAGAAGCAATATATACAAAGATTTCAACCGTCTACCTGTTCGATTCATTGTTCCACTTGTCGAAAGTTACAAATAATTTCCGATAAAGGATTAACAATGGGGCTCATTGTTCACTTAAACTTGAAGGACAAAAAATTGGCGAATGGTACTGTTTGGATGCTTCGCGTACATGTTTCTTAGACTATATGGAAGCAATATATACAAGGATTTCAACCGTCTACCTGTTCCATTCATTGTTCTACTTGTCGAAAGTTACAAATAACTTCCGATAAAGGATTAACAATGGGGTTCATTGTTCACTTAAACTTGAAGAACAAAAAATTGGCGAATGGTACTGTTTGGATGCTTTGCAAATATGTTTCTTAGACTATATAGAAGCAATATATACATTGATTTCAACCGTCTACCTGTTCCACTCATTGTTCTACTTGTCGCAAGTTACAAATAATTTCCGTTAAAGTGTTAACAATGGGGCTCGTAGTTCACTTAAACTTGAAGATGAAATAATTGGCGAATTGTACTGTTTGGATGCTTTGCATATATGTTTCTTAGATTATATAGAAGCAATATATACAAAGATTTCAACAGTCTACCTGTTCCATTCATTGTTCTACTTGTCGAAAGCTACAAATAATTTCCGATAACGGATTAACCATTGGGGCTCATTGTTCACTTAAACTTGAAGAACAAAAAATTGGCGAATTGTACTGTTTGGATGCTTTGCATATATGTTTCTTAGACTATATAGAAGCAATATATACAAAGATTTCAACCGTCTACCTGTTCCATTCATTGATCTACTTGTCGAAAGTTACAAATAATTTCCGATAAAGGATTAAGAATGGGTCTCATTGTTTACTTAAACTTGAAGAACAAAAATTGGCGAATGGTACTGTTTGGATGCTTTGCATATATGTTTCTTAGACTATATGGAAGCAATATATACAAAGATTTCAACCCTCAACATGTTCCAATCATTGTTCTACTTGTAGAAAGTTACAATTAATTTCCGTTAAAGGATTAACAATGGGGCTCGTAGTTCACATAAACTTGAAGAACAAAAAATTGGCGAATTGTACGGTTTGGATGCTTTGCATAGATGTTTCTTAGACTATTTAGAAGCAATATATAGAAAGATTTCACCCGTCTATCTGTACTATTCATTGTTCTACTTGTAGAAAGTTACAAATAATTTCCATTTCATGATTATCAATGGGGCTCGCTGTTCACTTAAACTTGAAGATCAAAAAATTGGCGATTGTTACTGTTTAGATGCTTTGCATATATGTTTCTTAGATTATATAGAAGCAATATATACAAAGATTTCAACCGTCTACCTGTTCCATTCACTGTTCTACTTGTCGAAAGTTACAAATAATTTCCGTTAAGGGATTAACAATGGGGCTCGTAGTTCACTTGAACTTGAAGAACAAAAAATTGGCGAATTGTACTGTTTAGATGCTTTGCATATATGTTGCTTAGACTATATAGAAGCAATATATACATTGATTTCAACCGTCTACCTGTTCCAGTCATTGATCTACTTGACGAAAGTTACAAATAATTTCCGTTAAAGTATTAACAATGGGGCTCGTAGTTCACTAAAACTTGAAGAACAAAAAATTGGCGAATTGTACTGTTTCGATGCTTTGCATATATGTTTCTTAGACTATATAGAAGCATTATATACAAAGATTTCATCCGTCTACGTGTTCCAATCATTGTTCTACTTGTCGAAATTTACAAATAATTTCCGTTAAAGGATTAACAATGGGGCTCGTAGTTCACTTAAACTTGAAGAACATAAAATTGGCAAATGTTAGTGTTTGGATGCTTTGCATATAGATTTCCTAGACTATATAGAAGTAACATATACAATGATTTCAACCGTCTACCTTTTCCATTCACTGTTCTACTTGTCGAAAGTTACAAATAATTTCCGGTAAAGGATTAACAATGGGGCTGGTAGTTCACTCAAAAATTGAAGAACAAAAAATTGGCGAATGGTACTGTTTGGATGCTTTGCATTTATATTTCTTAGACTATATAGAAGCAATATATACAATGATTTCAACCGTCTACCTGTTCCATTCATTGTTCTACTATTAGAAAGTTACAAATAATTTCCGTTTCATGATTATCAATGGGGCTCGTAGTTCGGGCATCGCATTTTGTCTTTCGCGTGAAACATTTTCCCATCATTTTTACAGGTTTAAACGACGGAATGAACGACGGCATGAACGACAAAATGAACGGGAAAATGTGTCAGGCAAAATTTCTTGCTCTACTTTACTTTCGTTACCCATCTCGCACTGGGAGAAATAAATTCCCGACCGTGATGCGACGAGCATCCAATGCTTAAGGACTAACGCGAAATTTATTCCTTATTAAATTAACCTTACGAATAATCTTAATCTCAACATACCACGAACGTCTTAAAGTCTAATCCATTACAATTACAATTTGACCGCCCGCCCGCAATATCAATCTGACCTTCGATATGGGAGCAGTTTTTGTACACAGTGAAAATCATCCTATCTCGGGGGAAATACGAACACAATCTGAGCCTGTCCAATTAATAGCAAAGATTTCTTTGCAAAATATTGCCTGATTCCTTATCTGCATAGCAGAAAGCAAACCTCTTGGCCAGAAAATGAAAAATGCATTCTGCTTGAAACAGAATGAAGAGAAACATCGTATTGCTTCATGAATGAAGAAAGTCGGACAACAATTATCTCATGAATCAGACTTCGGAAACAATACAGACGATACTTTGATCCAAAAATCAAACGTATCGAAACCATTAACAACGAAACCATTAAGAAATGGTCATCACACGATCGTAACAAATTTTCAGAAGAAATATCTGCAAACCTAACACACAATTTGCAACACAAGATGTCACCGAGAAATATCCATCGAACTCCCTTCGACGTGATTCGATTCATGCAACTCCTGCAATAAAAACTCATTTGTTAGTAAAATGTCATTACACTGTGGATTCCCCCAGCGTCTCTGGACGCCTGTCTCTCTTAATTTCCATGGGCATGGTCCAATTCATTTCCTCTAAATATCCATTATTAGTATTCCGTCTTCTGCAACAAACTCTCATTAATTTTGCCCAAAACGCGCAACATAAAACGAAATATCACCGACCCTTGAATATTGTAACAGACGAGTATCGAAATTTACGAAAATCAAATGAAGCATAATTTATTAAAAATTGTAGGAAATGCAAATGTTGTAAACTTTACGATAAAGAATGATCAGAAATTTAAAAAAGCAAATATAAAATTTGAAGTTACATATCGAGTCGACAAACGCGAATTGAATAGTATGGACAATTTAGCAAATTGTGCAATGTCACAATCATTTGCTATCAAATAAATTACTTGAATGAAAAAAGCTAATTTCGACGCAGTTGCATTCGAAATTATTTGAAACCTTTCCATCATCCGAGCATAAAAATAAATGCATCACGCTTTAATTCGCGACGCGAAAAGTGTTAAATAAAGACAGACTTCCCCCTTTGCTACAATATAACTCTACCATTTAGTGAAATAAATAAGCAAATATCTAAAAGCGACGCGTTTACTTCTTATCTGTATTTGCTATCCGTCTATCACACTGCAATTTCGATATATATGTTTCGGGCGCAAGTTTGTTATTTTCATTCTATTAAAAAAGTATGCAAAACCCGTGGTCCGTAATTTTTGTAAGAAATTTGCGAGAATTCATCGAAACCTCTACGTCGACGCGGTATTCTCACAAAAATGTCATCGCGATCCAAGTAAAATCCAGACAATATTAAATTAATAACTTTAACCATGACAGCCAGCAGCGTGTTTCCTATTTCACGAATTTTATTAAATTAACTGACACTCATTTTCTATCTGTGTCATCAAATGTGCATATAACTTTTTGCACTTTTATTTGCGGAGTGGTTTCAATGACCACGATGAAATTCATTGACTGATTGGTCTCAATGGACAATACATAATATAACTTGACAAAAATTCTACATAAATCCTCAAAATTTCTTGTATTAAAAGATACATTTGCAGCAGTATTTCTATTTGCAAGCACTTGATTAACAATACAAAAATCATGACATGAAGCAGCCAAAAGGCGCTGAAAATCCCGAAATCATCGAGCAGCCAAGAGGCGCTTTCAATAAAAATCGCGAGAAACCGGTGCCATTTCAGGCTCTTACTGTTCGCAACGCTAGCTCAAAACCCGCCTATTGCCATTTCATGGCTCTCATTCTTCGCAACGCTACTTTAAAACCCGCCTATTGCCATTCCATGGCTATCATACGTAATATTTTTTTTTTTTCTTTTCACCCCGCTAAAAATATATTTACATTGTCACTCACTGCTAAAACTATGTTTCGAGAAGCAGCAATATGCTGCCACATTACATATACATGCCCATTTGTATTTTGCCTGCCGTTTATCAGGGTAATTGCTATTATATGGTGTCGTCAAAATAAACGAATTTTAAAAAAAAAAATACGTAATATTATTTAATAAACAATCGCGTACTGCCATTTCGAGGCTTTCATTGTTCGCAACGCTACTTCAAAACCCGCCTACTGCCATTCCGGGGGCTCTCAGAATTCGCAACACTACCTATCCGGAAAAAAAGAAGCTATCGTTGGGAGCAGGCCTCCTGAGGCACTCCATGGGGAGTTGCATTTTTGCAACTCCAATTGCTGAGTCTCTGACTCAGCAGATGCGCATCTCTCAGCTGCTTTTGTATTTCGCAACGCTAGTTTCGCGATTGTTCAAAAGAAAACCGCGTATAATTCATATTTCGCAACACAAATTTAGAATTTATTAAGAGCAAACTCCCGGACACCCATTTCAGGTGCTAAATCGTGATGCTATACTCTACAAATTATTAAGAAAATACTAATTCGAAATATTCTATAAGATACTAAAACAAACTCCCGTGCTCCTTGATCAAGGGCTATGTCTCAACTCTACTTTAACAATTAATTATTCAAAGACAAACCGGGCACTTTTCGTGCTTTATATCGCAACGCTACTTTAAAGAATTACTGTTCAAAGAAAAACCGGTCACTTTTCGTGCTTCAATTCGCAACGCTACTTCTAAACATCTAATTAAAGCAAGCTCCCGTTCGCCATCTCGGGCGATATCTCTCGCAACTCTATCTCTAATTTAATATAATATTCTAAAAATTAAAAAACCGAGTATATTCATATCGCAACACTAACAACTACCAATTAATTCGAACAAACCCGTGGGTACCATCCGTGGTGACCTTAATTTTGCAACACTAACGAGCAAGGTATACGTAACTCTAATTTCGCAATGAAAAACCGCATGCAGCCAAGATGCGCTCGTTGGACGGGAATGTTACATCCGTCAGAGGACAAATACAGAAAGCGAGCACAGTGAATTAACAAATACTAATAATGACTTTCCATTCTAGAACCCAAAACGGATTCGAGGATGAAAAGCCATTCGCTGCAGCCCTCTTCGTGACAGTTTGTCGGGCCTCTTCGGCACTTGTTAGCCACTTCTTCTGCCGCTAGAGAATGCTCGAATACTTTGCACCAACAAAAGTCTTACTATTATCAAATTCAACAGTGAAAACCACACCACGAGCGTGCAGAGCGTATTCGCTGCTCGTGTAGCACAGTTTTCATAAAAAAAGGCAAAGTATTCGAACATCGCACCGGGAGTTTCACCACGTGCGCAAAAAATTTACAAACTAGAAACTACGGTCAAAAAGAGGGGGACACTCGGTTTGACCGTAGTTTGATCCCAGGTTCAGGCATATCACTTTTACCCGACCTACACAGAGAATGTGATATCCTGAATTCCTGGCCCTTCCTGCTTATATTTAACTCACATTCAAGAACGGTATGCTACCTACGTACCTAAAACCTATATTTAAAAATGCAAATCGCGACACAAATCACACAAACACACATCACTCCACGGTTTTCAATCAGGAACCAATGTGCATGGGCCTGAACTAGAGAGGACTCCCCGGGGTTCCTCCGACACCCGAGTTCGCAAACAACATTCATACTCTAAAATGTACGTACCAATTTCCTGAAATCGACTGACAAGGGTGGCGACCATTGCGTTACTTCATTATAATACTCTATCGCGATTTGACAGGTTTATTGTTCGCGACTAAAGTGAACAACAGCCGCGGAACGGAACGTTGGTTCGCTCTCGAATGGAAGCGGCGCGCGAGGACAGGGACTGAGGCGACTGGTCCGATGCACGTTCGGAAGCACGTGGAGGAAAGAAAACTCCCTTACACCAAAACTCGCTTTATTCCGTCTCAAATCAACAAACACAAACACTTGGGTTTTAACGAGGGACAATATCGCGAATCTACGAATAAAAATACGGGTCGCGAAGGCGGACCGCGTGAACAATAATTGCGAAAGCAACTGAACAAAAAGAGATGACTCTCAACGCGCGATGCGTAGTTTATCGCGGCACAGTAGAAAGAAGAGTGAAGCGCGGAACAGGTGCGTTCGCTTGTTCGCGTTACAATTCAGAAAAGAGGGCGCTGAAGTTAGCATAATCGCGAATAGGAGCAGCGAAAGGGCCACGTGGGCCGTGCGTCACAAGGATATAATTGGCTCCCGGGCATCACGCGATGTGACGAGTTCGACATACGAAGACATGGAGATGACCAGTCTTCCTGGACTTCAACGGAAGTACTAGGACCGACTCGTGTGAGCCGAGAGCCCCTCCCTGTGGCGCACAACCCACTGCCAACCCCGAACATGCCGCCCACCTCGAAACAACGGTTTCGATGAACGACTAGAGATGCGAAGGAATCTAGGACATAAATTGAACAGTCCAACCGCCCACCGTGGCGGTGCCAGGACGAGATGGGAAACAAAAAAATAAGTAGAAGTCGCGCGTCTTCTCAGAGGCGCGATGCGGTACTCGCATGTACAAGCATCGAAGCGGCCGCCCACCACAAGGGTGCCAGGGCGGAGTGCGATCAAAAGGGAGACTGTTGTAAGTAGCAGTTACGCAAAATTAATACAATGATATGGCATGAATAACAAGAAACAAACACAAGCTAGCGCATGACAATAAGTACCTTATATCTAGACTTAACTTAACGATGGCCGGAACGGCTCGAAATATCATTAATGCTGGGGGGTTCTTATCAACTAACGCCGTTATCCATTAGGATAAGTAAAGAAAATACATCGAAAGGTCTTAAATCTAGGAACACAAGCACGTCGCAGAAAAACATTCCCAGTGCCGGAAGGGGGGAGGAACGAGAGTAAAACAGTGCACACACGCGAGTAACGCAGTCATGGAGGCGTCGGAGAATCTTTAGATGCACTCCAGATAGGTAACAAACACAGTTTGCCGATCGGCCGCTTATACTCCGCACGAGCAGTTTTGATAGTAACGACGCGCGTAACACTGTCGGGACCCGGGTGAACCTGAACGACGCGGCCGAGCTCCCACTTCGCTGGCGGAAGACTGGAGTTCCGGAGGAGAACCATGCGACCGACCTGGACGGGAGGTTGATCGGTACGCCACTTAGTCCGTTGCTGTAACGTATTGACGTAGTCGGATTGCCAAATGCGCCAAAACCGCTCATTCATTTGGCGGACGAGCTGCCAACGCGAGAGACGATTCTCGGTCAGGTCAAGGATGGACGGTTCCGGGGGCACGACGATCGCGGCGCCGATCGTGAAATGACCGGGAGTAAGGCACTCGAGGTCATCGAGTGTGTCGGATAAGGGACACTGCGGCCTAGAATTCAGACAGGCTTCGATTCGGCATAAGAGGGTGGACAATTCCTCGAAGGTTAGCGTCCGGTCTCCAACAACACGAGAGAGATGAGTTTTCACACTCCGGACTCCAGCCTCCCACAGACCACCGAAGTGAGGAGCCGAGGGAGGAATGAAGTGCCAAGAGATGCGATCAGACACCGTCGAATTGAGGAAGTCCGGATCACGAAGGGCCGCGCGGTACGCTTTGGTCATTTCACGATCGGCACCGACGAAGGTCGTCCCGTCATCCGAGTACATAGCTTCGGGGATGCCGCGACGAGAACAGAACCGAGAAAATGCACCAATGAATGCCTCGGAGGAATAATCGCTTACTAACTCGAGGTGAATGGCTTTCGAGGTCAGACAAACGAACAACGCGATATATGCCTTGCGAGACCTTGCTCCGCGACCAGGTGAGGAACGAATCCACACGGGACCTGCGTAATCAACTCCTGAGTGTAGAAAACTCCGGAAGGTGGGAGTCACCCGGACACGAGGGAGGTCACCCATGAGCTGACGAGGAACCGCCGCACGTTCACGAGTACATGGGACACAATGATGAATGATGCGACGGACGATTCCACGCGCGCGGAGAAGCCAGTACTCCCGCCGCAGGATGCTGAGCGTCAGCTGCGGTCCCGAATGCAGCGCTCGTTGATGGACATGGAGAAGGAGGAGGTCAACGAGCGGATGGGCAGACAGGAGGATTGGGTGGCGGGACTCGAAGGACATTGGAGCATGTCTTAAGCGGCCTCCAACCCGAATAAGGTTATCGGATGATACGAAAGGACGGAGGGAAAGAAGAGGATGCTTAGGAGGGAGTTCCTTTCTAGACGAGAGAAGGTGAAATTGCGCTGGAAAAACTTCACGTTGGATACAGCGCAACCAGAAACAACGAGAACAATTATACTCCTCGGCCGTGACGTGAACACTACCGATAGGGGTTTGGACCATGTCTTTTCGACGGCGACATCGACTAATAAAACGAATAACAAGGGCGGTGATACGGAGTAGTCTGTCCCATGAGGAGTAGCGAACAGATAACTCCCACATGGGTGGGACAGGTGAACACTGGAGAGCGGCGGTGACCCTCTCCTCGAGATGAGAGTCAAAGTTGACGTTGGGAGGAGGGGTAGACCAGGAGACCCGTTCCCCGCGCAACCACGGAGGGCCTCGCCACCAAAGAGAGTGATTGAGGATATCGGTGGGTAGAATTCCGCGAGACGCGACGTCGGCGGGGTTGTCGGACGTCGGAACGTACCGCCACACTGCGGATGGAACGAGTTCATGTATTCGGGCAACACGATGGGCCACGAATATTTTCCATCGCGATGGGTGCTGCGAAATCCAGTGCAGCACGACAGTAGAGTCGGACCAACAGGTGACGGGTACATTACCGAAACCCATGGACGCGACGGTGAATGAGATGAGACGAGCTAAGAGCACGGCGGCGTTCAACTCGAGGCGGGGTATACTCATCGGTGTCAAGGGGGCGACTTTAGACTTGCCCGCGAGCAAAGAAACAGTGATATGGTTTGATTCAGACAACACCCGGAGGTAAACAGCCGCAGCATAAGCGGAGGAGGACGCGTCGGCAAAACCATGAAGCTCAATGGATGAGACGCTCGCGGAGAGTTGCGTCCATCGAGGTATCTTGACCAGATTTAATTGGCACAAGTTAGAGGAAAAGGCCGCCCAATCACGAAGAATGGGCGGTGGGACAGGATCGTCCCAGCCGACCTTGCTCCTCCATAGATCTTGCATAACAAGTTTGGCTTTAATGACAACGGGGGTGACCCATCCGAGGGGGTCATATAGTCGCGATATGATTGACAGAACGGCACGCTTAGTAATTGGTTCGCGGTCAAACGGCGACACAGAAAACGAAAATTCATCCCAACTGGGAGACCAGACAATGCCGAGGACCTTCAGACTTTCGTCCGCGGATAGGACCTTGTCGCATGCCAGCCCGTGATCCGACTCATCTACATCAGCGAGCAAGTGCGACGAGTTGCTTGCCCACTTCCGGAGGGTGAAGCCGCCTTTGTTCAAGAGAGAAATAGATTGTTGACGGGCGAGGCGGAGGGAATCGACGTCGTCAGCTCCGAAAAGGACATCGTCGACGTATGTGTTTAGCCGAAGAGTCTCTCGAGCAAGAGGGAAGTCATCACCGTCGTCCTCAGCGAGTTGCTGCAGAACGCGAAGCGCGAGAAAGGGCGCACAGGCCATACCATATGTTACGGTTAACAGTTGAAGCTCCTTCAAGGAGGAGGAGGGTTCAGAGAGCCACAAGATTCGCTGGTAGTCGACGTCTCGCGGATCAACGAGGATCTGCCGGTACATCTTAGCGATGTCCGCGTAGTACACGTACCTCCACCGACGCCATCGCAGGATGACCGCAGTCAGGTCCTGCTGAAGTTTTGGACCGTTTAACAAGTGATCGTTTAAAGACGTTCCGTCAGAGGTTCGACATGAGGCGTTGAAAACGACACGCAATCTGCTGGTAGCGCTGTCCGTTCGAAAGACTGGGTGGTGAGGAATGTACACAGTGGTGGAAACAGGAGAGGGAGGTAAACAAGAAACGGCGCGCATGTGGCCGAGTCGTTCATACTCACCCATGAAACTACGGTATTCGCGTTCGAGGTAGGTGTCGCGGGAAAGCCGGCGGGAGATACTACGCGCGAGTTTTTCTGCGGTTTCCCGAGAACGCCCGATCTTAATGGGGGGCCCGACCTTGAACGGAAGTCGCACAATGTAGCGACCCGACGAATCACGAGAATGAGTTTCGCGGAAGTGCGCTTCGCACTGAGCGTCACCGGGTTCCACGACCTGAGAACGGGGCAGCTCCTCAAGCTCCCAGAATCTCCTTACTTCCTCGTCGAGAGAGGGGGTGGTGAAGCAGTGGTACGCCAGGACGCACCGCGGAGTGTCTCGCATGAAGTCCCATTCCTGGTCGTCGGGGACAGGACAGATTGGAGGCTCACGAGGGCCAGTAATGACCCATCCGAAAATCGTCTCCTGCGCGACAGGCTCGCCCCTATTGCCTTTACGAACACCGGTCAACAAAACGTCGTTATAGAGATCGGCGCCAATGATTAAATCGATCCGATGGGAGGAAGCCGGATCGTCGTCCGCCCACGTCAGGTCGGCTAAGTGACTAAGACACGCCGCGGGTGGTAATTGTTTAGGCGAATACGCAGTTACGGCGTCGAGTACAAGCGCCACAGTGGAAAAGACGGGGCCAGTGCGAGCTCGGTGCGCAACGGCCAGATGGACGGCGTGATGTGCCGTCCCGGAGGGTGTACAAGCAATCCCGTGTAAAGGGGTCGGTAAGCGAATTCGGTCTGCACTTAGAATTTGAGCCAAATGCTCACTCACGAAGGTGAGTTCAGATCCGGGGTCAAGAAGGGCACGAAACACAGCAGCACGTCCTCCGAGAACTCCGGCCAAAAGATAGGCAGTGCCAAGAACCATCGCACGGCGCTTTCGAACACCAACTGAAACTTGCAATGCCGTTGCGTCATTTGCCGCGGTGGGGGCGGGCTGATCGGGTGACTGAAGCGCGGGACGGTTGACGTTTACGACCCGCGACGAACCATGCAAAGAGGTGTGGTGCCGCTGACGACACTCCTGACACGTGAATTTTCTTGTACACTCGGAAAGAGAATGACGGGTGCTCATACAATTGAGACAGCGCTTGAACCGGACAGCTATTTCGCGACGCTCGGACGCGGATACACGAATATAGCGCGGGCATGCTTGCAAGAAGTGGGCAGATTTACATAGCGGGCAGCTACCCTTCGTGGACGACGGGGTGGTGGCAACGTGAACACGAGAAACGGGCAATTTGGAAGGGGGTTGGTGCGTCGCAGGGGAACACTCCTGCAGCGCACAGACTCGCGATGATACGAATGCTTCTAAGTCCTTATAGCTAGGCAAATCGTTACCGTCGCTCGCGCGGTGCGCCCAGGCCTTTCGCGTGACAGGGTCGGTTTTCTGAGCAACGACATGAGTGAACACGTCGTCCAGAAGGGTCGCGTCATCTCTGCCCATCCTTTTTAGAGCCGCAATTATACTACTCGCTCGGTCAATTAAGAGCTGTAAGTCGTTCGCGTTTTCTCGCGAAACGGATGGGATCGCGAAAAAATCGGTGACTAATTTAGTTAACAAGCGTCGCTTTTTCTCAAACCGCGCCGTTAACGCGTTCCACGCTACCTGAAAGTTATCTGCGGTGATAGCTAGGTGTTTAATGCAATCGTGCGCGGAGTGGCTTACGCTTGATGTTAGGTAGTGCATCTTGGTGAAGTCCGAGATGTCCTTATTATCCCGCACCAACGTACAGAACTTGTCGCGGAACGACTCCCACTCTTCTATCCTCCCGTCGAACGGTGTCAGTCGGATCGGTGGAAGGGGAACCATAGGGGGAGCAGGACTGCTCCGGCACGACGATGAGTTCATGGCAGGTGGGGATGTTGGAGAAGGGGGCTCCAAACTTTCCAATGCCTCGTTCATGACGTCGAGGGCGCTGCTGTATGCTTCCTCGACCACAGAGAAATGGTCGTCCTCGAAATATTCAACCTGGGCTTGCTGGTCGGCAGGGCACAGCAGAACGTAGGAAACGTGGCCTTCTTGGAACTTTTCCCACGTGGTGGTCAGATTCGAGATTCGGGATCGAATCTTGGCGGGCGTGAGAGTGGCTTCGCCGGCCTTTTTAAAGTTCACCAGGGCCTTCTCAATTACCCCTCGCAGCATTTGCTGTTTCACACGAATGTCCTCCATGCTTCGCACAGTTACACCAGTCTGACAGAAGTTCGTAACACCTCGCGCACTATCCGGCTCGAAGGACCAAATTTATGTTCGCGACTAAAGTGAACAACAGCCGCGGAACGGATCGTTGGTTCGCTCCCGAATGGAAGCGGCGCGCGAGGACAGGGACTGAGGCGACTGGTCCGATGCACGTTCGGAAGCACGTGGAGGAAAGAAAACTCCCTTACACCAAAACTCGCTTTATTCCGTCTCAAATCAACAAACACAAACACTTGGGTTTTAATGAGGGACAATATCGCGAATCTACGAATAAAAATACGGGTCGCGAAGGCGGACCGCGTGAACAATAATTGCGAAAGCAACTGAACCAAAAGAGATGACTCTCAACGCGCGATGCGTAGTTTATCGCGGCACAGTAGAAAGAAGAGTGAAGCGCGGAACAGGTGCGTTCGCTTGTTCGCGTTACAATTCAGAAAAGAGGGCGCTGAAGTTAGCATAATCGCGAATAGGAGCAGCGAAAGGGCCACGTGGGCCGTGCGTCACAAGGATATAATTGGCTCCCGGGCATCACGCGATGTGACGAGTTCGACATACGAAGACATGGAGATGACCAGTCTTCCTGGACTTCAACGGAAGTACCAGGACCGACTCGTGTGAGCCGAGAGCCCCTCCCTGTGGCGCACAACCCACTGCCAACCCCGAACATTTATAGAATTATAAATATTTGACATTGTATCGTTTGATATTTGAGGCAATGTATATGGCATATGTTGCACAGATAGAGAGAATTTCATCATTGGCATGCCATATACATCGATGAGTTGTAGTAAGAGTGAAAAGGAGAATAAGGCAAAATATATTGTTGAAGGTTGTATAAATTATTTTATGATACGAGAAAATTTCAAGCGACGCAAGATCCACAGCCTAACACACATCACACACATGTGGAAATTACGTCGTGAACGATTCGCCACCGCAATGTCAGTCGCTGATTTTTAAAAAAAAGGTCGTGCCCACCGCCTTTACCCATTCGAAGTGCACCTGGGCACTCGAATGAGTTCGGGCTTAAAGTGAAGACGTCAGAACTTTGTACTCACTGCGTATTTTTGCTGAAAATCCTAGCTAAGAGGATGATTAGTAGAATTCTAACGGTCTGATTTATGAAAAATTGCAGCAAGTGACTCGAATTTGATATTTAATCAAGCAAATGACTCGACTTTTATATTTATTTAAGCAAGTGACTCGACTTTCATATTTGTTCAAGCAAAGAGAATTTTAATTGAAAAAGTGAACTCTATAGAAGCAAAATACTCTACTTTATATATTTGTAAATATGCAAAATTTACTTTGAATTGAAAATGTATATTGAAAACCGGGAGATCTCGTCATCAGGGGAAGAATTTTAACAGGGAAATGTATTAACTGTCACTCTGACTTCGAGATCTACCCGTCGCGAATTGCCTTCTTGTAGATAATACAATAATTGTTATTGAAACGACGCGAAACAAATTTACAAACTTCCGAAATTTCGTCTATCAAAAGCACAAATCGAGCGATCTATTTTAAAACATAAATCGTCTCGAAGAAAGCAATTAGCCGCGATCTTATAACAAATTTTGTTATAAGAATATTTTTCCAGTGAATATAAAGAACGCACAATACTCGTCAACTGTTCATTTGTGTTGATAAATTCGCAACGCTAACTGTAAATTTCATGATTACATTCATGTAAATAATGCAAAAATCGCGCTACAAGTAGGCCCTGTCCTAAGCTACGATATACATGACAGTACACAAGGAAAATATATAACAGTTTCTACTCACGAGTAATTTTTAAATTACTCGTGTTCACTATGCTCGCTTTATAGAACAATACAACCAATCTCCAGTGCCGCTTCGGACCTTTCGTCCTACGGCATGGTTTGGAGACCGGAGGGACAGTTAAAGTTTTTGACTCACCAGTGTCGAGACACCAGAATACCATTGGTTACCTTAGAATCTCTGCCGCTGCTGTCTCTGCCAGTGTTGTCTCCGCCGCTGTTATCAAGGTTGTCCTCAGGTCATCTCAAGGAATGTCCAAGGTCTAAACAAAACAAAGCATTTCGCATTGCAGGAGGCACCGTTCGTAGAACGTTAAACTGCGTTCCGTTCCGATTTTACAAAGAAAGCTAATTGAATTTTGAATACAGCGGATGAAAAAAAGTCGTAATTATATATCAAGAAACGTTAAGAGTAGATCGTAAGAATGATTAGTGTATGAATGATTTTCAGAATTGAGAATTCAAGGAGAAGTTATATATCGAACTATGTATCGAAACTTTCCGACAAGTACGTAGAAATAAAACATCTCTGTGTTTACGTTACTCACCTTCAAGGCGGAAGGTGCAACGCAGTTTCATAGGGTACAGCGATGCCTCACGAATTCGAGCAAAGTCTGTAACAAAAATAAGATGCACATCTTAAATACCTATTCCCTGAAAATTTCATGTCGGGGAATTTTTAATTTTTATTTATTTTATTGGTAGAACATACAATGTAAGGGTATGGAAATTTGATATAAAACTTGTAAGGACGTTTTGGAGAAAATTTTCAAGTAGCAACTGAAACTTGGGGAAAAATTGCGGGGTACATGCGAACTAAAATTTCAGCTCACCTATAAAAGATTTGCCCTTCGCCTGGGAGTGATTGTCGCCGTTCAACCATCCCGTCATTTGACTGTTCTGTAACAAAAAAATTAACATTTTCATTAGTATAAGCCATCTTTGTATTTCTCGACTGTGAATTTTTATTTCTCGATCATGTGATACTTACTTTTTAAATTCGTGAAGCCTTGCCCGATGGAAATCCTTTCCACAGCTGCTCCTGTTGCACTGACTCTACTTCCGGCGCGGTATAATTGAAAAAAAGACAATTTGCGACAGAGAATTATTTTCGCCGAACAATTTGACTCTACTTTCGCGTGAAGTTATAAATTTAAGTGTATAATATGAAATACGAAGCAAACACTGACTCTACTTTCGCGTAAAGTTATAAATTGAAGTGTATAATATGAAATACGAAGCAAACACTGACTCTACTTTCGCGTAAAATTACTAGAAATTTAACACTTATTAAAGTATATATAAAATGCGAAACAAACACTCCAGCGATGCCTCACGAATTCGGACAAAGTCTGTAACAAAAATAAAACGCAAAATATAAAATATTTGCTCTCTGAAAACTTGAAAATTCAGCTAATTTTTTATTTAGCATAAAAATGTTGCAAGTATTCTATGAGAACTGCAAAAGCTAATTAATACTTTATTTACGTTAATTAAATTGATGGAGAGAACAAAGTTAAGTTTACAAGGGAATTGGCAAATATCAAAGTTATGACGTGTGTACGGAATAAAATTTCAACTTACCTTCACAGACTTTGCCCATCGCCAAGGAATGATTGTCGCTGCTCAACCATCCCGTCATTTGACTGTTCTGTAACAAACAAATTAACATTTTGGTTAGTTTATATACATATTTTTTAATTAAAAAATTTCATTTCTCGAGCATCTTATACTTACTTTTAAAATTCGTGAAGCCTTGCCCGATGGAAGTCCTTTCCACAGCTGCTGCTCGATGCACTGTCTCTACTTCCGGTACGATCAATTTAAATAATATAAGGAAGCTACCGCGACCGAGAATCATTTCCGGCGAACAATTTTGACTCTACTTTCGCGGAGAAAAGAATTCATAATATTTTTAATAATTATTCAAAAGATATTAATAATTATAATAGCGGGTTGCAAACACTGACTCTATGTCGCGTGAATTTGTTATAAATTGAAAAAATATTGAGTAATAAATATATACAGATATAAATATTAATATAATACGAAACAAGCACTGACTCTAGACCGCAATGCGCTCGGCCCCAAATTTTGCTGAAAATAAAAGGGTGGGGTGGGGAACACAAGAAAATCAAACAACCATGTTTTTCTTTTTCATATCAAATCAAGTGCTTGCTTCAAGAAATACTGCTTAAAAATTATGTCTTACTCATTGATTCGTCATGTTCTTTGTGTAATACAATACACTATTAATTAAATGTATAAACAATAAATACTGCGAGCTGCCACTGTTAAAGTTATAAGATTAGTCATGCTTATTCCCTATTACATATGAACACTAACCCCCTTCGATAAATTCATGAAAATCTTTATAGAAATTACGGACGAATCTAACGCAGGACCTTAACACCCTACATCGGCAAATACGATTTTTATTTACTTCTATACTTATGCCCTGAAACCTATGTAAATCCATTGCAGCGTCTCAAAACGGAAGGATAAGTCGTAACATGTAAATACCAAGTAAAAACGAATCGCGATTTATTTGTAGCATAGAATTGTAGCCGTCGAAATTTAACACCGCGAATTGGTAAACACTGTCAGAATAAGGAGCAGCTTTCTTGGAAGTCGACTATCGGATTGTAAATATTGACTGAATACTCGTATATTGTAAGAGGTTTTAAATAATCCCGAAAGATTTCAATCGTTGCATGTTTCCGTAGAACCGTATTAATTCGTAGAAATGTAAATTCTATTCGTCGGATGTTCGACTCGATATCAATTAATATAAATATTATATAAATTCAAACAAAATATCGCGAAGACCCGAAGTAAATGAAAATGTTACTTGCGTATGGCGTCGTAATATCTTACGTTTTGTTGCTCCACCGTGCACGTGTCCGATCGTGCCAGCCCGGAAGGTCGTTCAAAGGATACTCCGAGTCCTGCAAGCACACACGAGTAAACTATTAAATAACTGCGAAAAAGTACAATAATTCCGTATAATCACGTTTCAGAGCAACAATAATCGCGGTCTTCGTCAATAAAATCGAAATACGAAGCTATAGAAGAAGTACTAATGTTGTAGACGAGAAAAGCACCGCGTAAATGTCGCGAGAGGTCAGTGACGTCACCAATTGCGTCGTAGTTATTTCGCGATTGTTACTAAATTCGTAATTATTATTGTCCAAATTGATTGATATGGTACAGCAGAAGACTATTACGTAGTAGATAAACAAGTGAACTATTTTTTAGCGGTCGGTAAACGAGGGCGATGTAAAAGAAAAGGTACTCACAGCGGATACGTGTTAACGTTTCCACGTCCGGAGAGAGAAAGAGGTAGGTGACCGCTCAGGTAGGAGTGGGGATAGCTCGCGGCGGCTTGGTTGCCGCTCGGTGGGGGAAAAGCGAGCCAATCAGAATACGGCTGCATGTCACGCGCTACAAGGCCTATCCTCTAGCGCGCCAAAACCAGGGATTTTGAGAAATTTCAAACAAAGAATTATAATATCTCGAAATAAGAGATTTGAGCATGAATTATTAAAATAGTTATTAAGTAGAAAGATCTCCACCGGTAATATGTAGAAGATATATCGTTTAGAGCAGAGAAACGAATCTTTTTACTTATTTAAATAACAAGAAGTTATTCTTTACGTGATAATATAGTATTAATGTTCAATGACGATATAAATCAATATTAGAATTTAAAACAATTTGGGTACCAAAACCGTGAGAGTCGATCACATAACTTCAAAAATAACAAAAGGTCTGCCTTCTTTCACTTTGTCTTTAAGTTTGTGGCTTTCTCATGAAGACCATATTTATAATGTTTCCAATTTACATTCGCAGAATAAGAGCATTATGGAGTCAGTTTATTATGCTATATGTACGAGTGAATGAACAACCGAAACAATAGAGACAGCATGATCGCACGAGCAACAGTGATAAAGAGAAAACATCTGACCACCGTTGACTCATCTCCAATGCGAGGCTTAACTTCTACTTAATCGCGTAATCTTAAAGCTACCTTAAACGCAAATTCTTCATCGGCCCAGTCAGAGGGTCTGGCTTACACCGACACAGTGCCCCCCCCCCCCCCCCCCCCATCGGACGGTATGAAGCACATATGTCAGATAAGCACATATGTCAAGACACTCGTCGGTCTTCTGGACAGGGGCTGCAATTGGGATAGGAAGTAAGTAACGAGGACGGCTACACGAGAAAAACGTTTGCCTTCTTTCGCATATTTTCGAGAGCATGGAATTGAGTTACGATGACACTCTTGCATTCAATTTTACGCTTAGGTGACATTTTTAAATCTAACTTAAATCTTACTGGAACTATCTTAACGCTAAACGATGTCTTCTTTCGAGGTGATGACTGGAACTTTTAATCAACGAAGAGTTAAAGAATTGTTGTCACCAAAGAAAGAAAACGAATAGTCAGAGATAAAAGCGAACAAATCTGCCCAACGTTGACTCCTCTTCGATGCGAAGCTTAATTTCTACTTAATCGCGTAACCTTAAAGCTAACTTAAACGCAAATTCTCAGATGTAACTAATTGTAAGACTAGGAATCCGAACATTCGGTAGCCAAGGCTGTCGAATATTCGAATTTTTATTATTATTATTTATTTTATTCACGGGACGTAATCCCTTTGGTACATAATGTGAGATAACTTTGTTACTGAATTAAAAGAAAAGATTATAAATTTAGTCTTAATACTAATACTATGGGAGGTGATAATATCTATGTAAGGCGTTGAACTGCGGTATATGTAGATTGTTTAAATGAGGTGAACGAAGGTGACTAAAAGTCTACCATTTCACAAACTCGGTTTGAGTTCAAACAGAGTCGATTTATGCAGTTATTAGTTCCATAGTGAGTACGATGTGTAGTGGGAACTAAGAACATGTTCCTTCTTGGGCGAAGTGTAGGTACATATATGTGAAAATTGTTTAATATGTCAGGTGAATTAATCAGGTGATGTAGGATCTTATAAATAAAATGAATATCTGCTAGAGTACGTCGTTGTTCAAGTTTAAGCAGGCCGAGCTGGGATTGAATACGATTGTAGTCATGACATGTGTAGTGTAGGGGAGTATCTGTTAACCTGGAGGCAGTTCTGAGAAATTTGTGCTGGCAACGCTCAATTTTTTCTATAATAAATATGCAGTGTGGAGACCAGATGATAGAACCGTATTCAAGATGCGCACGGACCAATGATATATATAGAGTTCGCAGTGTTTTAATGTTTTTAAAATATTTCGATGCGCGATGGATAAGGCCGAGAATTTTTAGAGATGTGCTAATTATTTTTTCGCAATGAGAA
This sequence comes from Cerceris ruficornis, assembly GCA_963989415.1. Lineage (NCBI taxonomy): Eukaryota > Metazoa > Arthropoda > Insecta > Hymenoptera > Crabronidae > Cerceris > Cerceris ruficornis. Next base: position 31,833 of record CAXDIW010000293.1, on the reverse strand, counting down.
TGAAATGAGAGGTCACTGGAGAAGATTATACCGAGGTCTCGAATGCTGTTAACTTTAGTTAGTTCTGTACAATTTAACGTGTATGGAAAATGTAAAACTGTGTGTTTGCGAGTGAAATGAATGACGTGACATTTTGTAATGTTGATGTTGAGACAGTTTTGAAGGCACCACGAGGCAAATTCGTTTAGGTCAATCTGTAGAAGTTCAGCATCATTCACACTTTGAATAGTACGATAAATCTTTAGGTCATCCGCATACAGTATTATTTTGCTATATGTAAACGCATGTTCGATATCGTTTATAAATAAGGTGAAAAGTAGGGGCCCCAAGTGAGAACCTTGAGGTACACCCGATGGTGGAATAAATTCTTTAGAAAAGTTATCATTGTATTTGACTATTAGGGTTCTATTTGTGAGGTAGCAGCGAAGCCATGCTAAGACATTACCCGGATTTCGTGGCTATTCGCTCGATATCACTTGCTATTTAGTACTACTATTTAACAAAATATCGTACTAAAAGCACGTTTAATAAAAGTTAAAATCATAGCAAGTGATATCGACCCAGGTCCCACCGCGAGGAGGTTGCCACGAAACGGGACCCAAAAATGCATGCCCAACCAACCTCCATTTCATTCTGCTCTTCCTCTGAGACACTTTCCCTCGACATTGACGAATTCAATGTCGAGAGAAAATGTAGCAGAGGAATCGCCGACTCTACTTTACTTATTGCGTTTCGCGAAAAGAGATAGACACCCGCCGAATGGTGTCGATCTCCCTTTACAATATTTACTTATTCGACATTCCTAATACTTATCTTACTTTCCGCACGCAATCACTCTTACAAAACCATAATATCGCATCCATGCTCAAGAAATATCCGAGAAGAAGGCAAACGACTTTGAAAAGCAAAATGAAAACGCGATCGCGAAAGGGGGAAGAAAGTTAGTCTTCTGCGGCTGGAGTCCAGTTGCACCCCTTCCTGAGACGGACTGGGTTGGTACGATCTGTAGCTGAACCGGATTATCTGCCAGGCGGGTCATGATCCAACTTGAACCACGACGGGGTTGCGTCTTTGAGCCCTCGGGTCGTACGTCGACCGATGACAAATGCGATCATCCGGTCGGTGGTGGAGCACTGGCCAGTCGCGTACCGTAACTGGACGCGATGAGTGCCAGAGGTCACGTCTTACAACGACGAGGCTGGGTAACGTGGCGGCTCATCGGCCCAGTCAGAGGGTCCGGCTTACACCGACACAGTGCCCCCCCCCCCGTCGATCGGTATGAAGCACATATGTCATAAGTCTATCGTACGACCTTCGGCTCAAAGACCAACCCTGAAGACGTCCCTGGGCCGTAGAACCACGCTTCTCGCCTCCGCGCCGCCGCAGAAACACACGTCGGTCTTCTGGGCAGGGGCTGCAATTGGGATAGGAAGTAAGTAACGAGGACGGCTACACGAGAAAAACGTTTGCCTTCTTTCGCATATTTTCGAGAGCATGTAATTGAGTTACGATGACACTCTTGCATTCAATTTTACGCTTAGGTGACATTTTTAAATCTAACTTAAATCTTACTGGAACTATCTTAACGCTAAACGATGTCTTCTTTCGAGGTGATGACTGGAACTTTTAATCAACGAAGAGTTAAAGAATTGTTGTCACCAAAGAAAGAAAACGAATAGTCAGCGATAAAAGCGAACAAATCTGCCCAACGTTGACTCCTCTTCGATGCGAAGCTTAATTTCTACTTAATCGCGTAACCTTAAAGCTAACTTAAACGCAAATTCTTAGATGTAACTAATTGTAAGACTAGGAATCCGAACATTTGGTAGCCAAGGCTGCCGAATATTCGGATTTCGTGGCTATTCGCTCGATATCACTTGCTATTTAGTACTACTATTTAACAAAATATCGTACTAAAAGCACGTTTAATAAAAGTTAAAATCATAGCAAGTGATATCGACCCAGGTCCCACCGCGAGGAGGTTGCCACGAAACGGGACCCAAAAATGCATGCCCAACCAACCTCCATTTCATTCTGCTCTTCCTCTGAGACACTTTCCCTCGACATTGACGAATTCAATGTCGAGAGAAAGTGTAGCAGAGGAATCGCCGGCTCTACTTTACTTATTCCGTTTCGCGAAAAGAGATATACACCCGCCGAATGGTGTCGATCTCCCTTTACAATATTTACTTATTCGACATTCCTAATTCTTATCTTACTTTCCGCACGCAATCATTCTTACAAAACCATAATATCGCATCCATGCTCAAGAAATATCCGAGAAGAAGGCAAACGACTTTGAACAGCAAAATGAAAACGCGATCGCGAAAGGGGGAAGAAAGTTAGTCTTCTGCGGCTGGAGTCCAGTTGCACCCCTTCCTGAGACGGACTGGGTTGGTACGATCTGTAGCTGAACCGGATTATCTGCCAGGCGGGTCATGATCCAACTTGAACCACGACGGGGTTGCGTCTTTGAGCCCTCGGGTCGTACGTCGACCGATGACAAATGCGATCATCCGGTCGGTGGTGGAGCACTGGCCAGTCGCGTACCGTAACTGGACGCGATGAGTGCCAGAGGTCACGTCTTACAACGACGAGGCTGCGTAACGTGGCGGCTCATCGGCCCAGTCAGAGGGTCCGGCTTACACCGACACAGTGCCCCCCCCCCCGTCGATCGGTATGAAGCACATATGTCATAAGTCTATCGTACGACCTTCGGCTCAAAGACCAACCCTGAAGACGTCCCTGGGCCGTAGAACCACGCTTCTCGCCTCCGCGCCGCCGCAGAAACACACGTCGGTCTTCTGGACAGGGGCTGCAATTGGGATAGGAAGTAAGTAACGAGGACGGCTACACGAGAAAAACGTTTGCCTTCTTTCGCATATTTTCGAGAGCATGTAATTGAGTTACGATGACACTCTTGCATTCAATTTTACGCTTAGGTGACATTTTTAAATCTAACTTAAATCTTACTGGAACTATTTTAACGCTAAACGATGTCTTCTTTCGAGGTGATGACTGGAACTTTTAATCAACGAAGAGTTAAAGAATTGTTGTCACCAAAGAAAGAAAACGAATAGTCAGAGATAAAAGCGAACAAATCTGCCCAACGTTGACTCCTCTTCGATGCGAAGCTTAATTTCTACTTAATCGCGTAACCTTAAAGCTAACTTAAACGCAAATTCTTAGATGTAACTAATTGTAAGACTAGGAATCCGAACATTTGGCAGCCAAGGCTGCCGAATATTCGGATTTCGTGGCTATTCGCTCGATATCACTTGCTATTTAGTACTACTATTTAACAAAATATCGTACTAAAAGCACGTTTAATAAAAGTTAAAATCATAGCAAGTGATATCGACCCAGGTCCCACCGCGAGGAGGTTGCCACGAAACGGGACCCAAAAATGCATGCCCAACCAACCTCCATTTCATTCTGCTCTTCCTCTGAGACACTTTCCCTCGACATTGACGAATTCAATGTCGAGAGAAAGTGTAGCAGAGGAATCGCCGACTCTATTTTACTTATTCCGTTTCGCGAAAAGAGATAGACACCCGCCGAATGGTGTCGATCTCCCTTTACAATATTTACTTATTCGACATTCCTAATTCTTATCTTACTTTCCGCACGCAATCACTCTTACAAAACCATAATATCGCATCCATGCTCAAGAAATATCCGAGAAGAAGGCAAACGACTTTGAAAAGCAAAATGAAAACGCGATCGCGAAAGGGGGAAGAAAGTTAGTCTTCTGCGGCTGGAGTCCAGTTGCACCCCTTCCTGAGACGGACTGGGTTGGTACGATCTGTAGCTGAACCGGATTATCTGCCAGGCGGGTCATGATCCAACTTGAACCACGACGGGGTTGCGTCTTTGAGCCCTCGGGTCGTACGTCGACCGATAACAAATGCGATCATCCGGTCGGTGGTGGAGCACTGGCCAGTCGCGTACCGTAACTGGACGCGATGAGTGCCAGAGGTCACGTCTTACAACGACGAGGCTGCGTAACGTGGCGGCTCATCGGCCCAGTCAGAGGGTCCGGCTTACACCGACACAGTGCCCCCCCACCCATCGATCGGTATGAAGCACATATGTCATAAGTCTATCGTACGACCTTCGGCTCAAAGACCAACCCTGAAGACGTCCCTGGGCCGTAGAACCACGCTTCTCGCCTCCGCGCCGCCGCAGAAACACACGTCGGTCTTCTGGACAGGGGCTGCAATTGGGATAGGAAGTAAGTAACGAGGACGGCTACACGAGAAAAACGTTTGCCTTCTTTCGCATATTTTCGAGAGCATGTAATTGAGTTACGATGACACTCTTGCATTCAATTTTACGCTTAGGTGACATTTTTAAATCTAACTTAAATCTTACTGGAACTATCTTAACGCTAAACGATGTCTTCTTTCGAGGTGATGACTGGAACTTTTAATCAACGAAGAGTTAAAGAATTGTTGTCACCAAAGAAAGAAAACGAATAGTCAGAGATAAAAGCGAACAAATCTGCCCAACGTTGACTCCTCTTCGATGCGAAGCTTAATTTCTACTTAATCGCGTAACCTTAAAGCTAACTTAAACGCAAATTCTTAGATGTAACTAATTGTAAGACTAGGAATCCGAACATTTGGTAGCCAAGGCTGCCGAATATTCGGATTTCGTGGCTATTCGCTCGATATCACTTGCTATTTAGTACTACTATTTAACAAAATATCGTACTAAAAGCACGTTTAATAAAAGTTAAAATCATAGCAAGTGATATCGACCCAGGTCCCACCGCGAGGAGGTTGCCACGAAACGGGACCCAAAAATGCATGCCCAACCAACCTCCATTTCATTTTGCTCTTCCCCTGAGACACTTTCCCTCGACATTGACGAATTCAATGTCGAGAGAAAGTGTAGCAGAGGAATCGCCGACTCTACTTTTCTCATCCCGTTTCGCGAAAAGAGATAGACACCCGCCGAATGGTGTCGATCTCCCTTTACAATATTTGCTTATTCTAAACTAAACTAAACTCTTAAATCTAGCCTTACTTACTATTTGCAGTAAGTACAGGAAGAGAATAAACTATAGGGAAGCAGATCGCAGCAGCCTTTAACTTCGTTCGAGAAGAGAGGCAGATTATTATATCGTATTAATTTCTCAGCATTAGAAATTGTTATAATGAACGAATTATTTTTGAATGTATTAGTGGTTAATTTTTCTTGCAGCTAAGATCCTGCCTGTAGCATTGCTAAATTTCATTAAAATCTAGTAAGACATCTATCCGAGGACTAAGTTCTCTTAAACTTAAAAGCTTTCCTATTCAGTAACTTACTATTCTTAAAATTAAAAGTCTGCCTGTTCGGTTAATAACTTGTCTTAGAACAAGATATTAATAATTTGTCTTAAAGCTAAAAACCTGCCTATTCGTTAACTAACTCGTCTTAAAATTAAAATCCTGCCTATTCTGATAGGAACATACATTAAAATTAAGAGTTGACCACCTCCATAAAGACGATATCTTGCCTTAATATTTAAAACCTGCCTATTCAGTGACTAACTCATTTTAAAGCGAATAGCCTGCCTATTCAGCGACTAACTCATCTTAAAGCTAATACCCTGCCTATTCAGTGATTAACTCGTCTTAAAACTAAACGCCTGCCTATTCTGAAACTAACTCGCCTTAAAATTAAGAGCTGGCCGGCTCGATACATGCACTATTTTGTCTTAAAATTTAAAACCTGTCTATTCAACAACTAACTCGTCTTAAAACTAAACGCCTGCCTATTCTGAAACTAATTCGCCTTAAAATTAGGAGCTGGCTTTTCGATAGCTAAGTTTTATAAAAATTAAAGTCCCATATATTCGATAATTAAGAGCTCTTAGAAGTAACGTCGTTACCATGTTTCCTTAATAACGAATAACCTACCTATTAAGGAATTAAGTTCAATTCCAAAATGTTTGATAGTTAAAACCTCATGCAAAATATATAGGATTTAAGTTTCTTGAAAAATAAGGAATAGCCTTTTCCGAAAACTTAGTTTATCCGGTTACAAAAATATACTTAAACCAAACATCTGCTTGTGCGATGTGTAGATTCCATTGAAACTGAAGAAATTGCCTCCCGATAACAAAGACCTTCTAAATTCCTGAGAATCGGATTTAACTGACACCTGAAATCTTTTGAGAATCAGAGACTTAACTATACGAAAACTAATTTTACCAGTTTCGATGATAATCTCAAATCGTTGGTTATCATCGTCATCACCATCATCGTCATCGTTATCGTGGAAGATCGGAATATTATATATTAAAAGAGAACGACCCACTTTCGCTACAGTATACATAGAATATCATATACGCGAGAAAACTCGAAAGAAAATTCGCCATCGATCTAAAGTCCTCGATTGCACTATCATAAAGTAAGAATGCGAGCTTATGGAACTCCATGTAATTGCAAATGTACGATAAATATAAACCATGATTTGTGCAAAGCATTTGGGAAAATGTATCGGCGGAACTTTATCCTCGATGAAAAATTGAATTGGGAAAACAGGTAATTCGAACGGCCAACAGTCACAGTATCAATATTATTGTAGAATAAGATGAAATATTTTGACAATATATTAATTCAATTAATAGTTCGTAATGTTCCATTTGACAAAGGCTTGCGAAAACAGCTTCACTTTATTATTAATCATAGTTATTTTAATCGTAAAAAGAACGCGAGCACCTGTTTCCGAAGCGCTACGGAAATTCGCGGCTAACGGAATCGCGAGTATCTTTCCGAGGTGCTGTCAATTTTCGCAACACTAATTTCGCGTACGAGCAATAATCGCGAGCGCCTACGCGAGGCCCTGTGAATTTTCGCAACACTAATTTTGCGACGAGCAAAATCGCGAGCATCTTAGCGAGACGCTGTGAATTTTCGCAACGCTAAGTTCGCGAAGAGTGATCGAACAAAATCGCGGGCAACCTCTACCGAGGTGCACTTTTAATTTCGCAACTCTAATAATCGCGAATATTTTATACAATTGACGGGATAGTATCCCGCACTGGCGTCATGACGTAGACGCAGTACTGTACTGCGATATTAATCGCAATTCTGCGATATTAACCGCAATTTTGCGATATTAATCGCAGTGTTGCGATTTTTCGCAGAGCTGAAATCGCGAATATAATATCGAACAAACCGTGTACTTAGTTTCGCAACACTACTTTAAAAAAGAAAGAGAATTGTAAATCGCGTATACATTTTCGCAACACTACTTTGAAAAATAAAGAAAAGGGCAAAATCGCGTATAAATTTTCGCTACACTACCCTGAAAAATAAAGAAAAGAGCAAAATCGCGTGTAAATTTTCGCAACACTACCCTGAAAAATAAAGAAAACAGCAATATCGCGTATAAATTTTCGCCACACTACTTTGAAAAAGTAAAGAAAAGGACAAAATCGCGTTTAAATGTTCGCTACACTACCCTGAAAAATAAAGAAAAGAGCAAAATCGCGTATAAATTTTCGCAACACTACTTTATAAAATAATGAAAGAAGCAAAGACGCGTTTTGTTATTTTCGCGACACTAATTTCACGGACGAAGCCGAATTCGCAGCTTTTTGCTGCGATGTGGCGAAGCAACTAACTACCACACAACTATTACTACTACTACTACAAGCGAACATAGTGACAAAGTAGTAACGTAAAACATAAACTTACTGTATATTTCTGAAAGAAAAAGGAAAGAATTAGGGTTACAACCTGAAAATCCTAACGAGAATGATTAATTAATATAATAAAAGCGGCGTAAGAAATTTCAATAAATAACATGACTTTAAATGAGAATTGAAATCTATTAAAGTGACTCTACGTAGAGCATTGACACTCTATATGCAAATGAATTTAAAAGTGAATTGTAATTGACTAAAAGTGACTCTACTGAGATCATTGAAATTTGTCGGTCAATGCCATCGTCAAAGTAATTCGTCGAAAAATTCAATATACATTCGTTATTATTACTTTGACAATGGAATTGACCATCCGCGAAATTCTTACATACTAAACATCCTAGAAAAATCGTTACTACTCGCGACTATGGTACTAATTACCATAATCGCGGTCACTATGTTCGCAAACTACTAGCACACATAAAATACAACCAGTCGTTCGGTGCCGTTTCGGACCATTCGTCCTGCGGCATGATCGAACGACCGGAGGAACTTTGAATTTTGTCACTCACCAACCGAAGAAAGTGATAGTTGAAAAGTGTTTACCTCCACGTTGAGATCGTAGTCCATGGTCCGGCTGCATCCATGGTCCGGCTGCATCCATGGTCCGGCTGCATCCATGGTTGGGCTGCGTCCATGGCCTGGCTGCATCCATGGCCTGGAGATTGTCCTTTCTTTAACACAAGAGAAGACAACATTATAGAATCTCTAAGGAGAATTATTTGAATATACGGTGGGTAAAAGTAAACTCTAATTTAATTCTCTTAACCGTTTGAGTCTCAGGATATATTGGACAAATTTTGAGAGAAATAAAACAATTTTCTTTATAGAGATAGAATATAACGGATCTTTTTGATACTGAGACTCAAACGGTTAAAGTGAACTTTAAGTTCCAATTGAAATAGGGGTCGATTAATGAAAATGTTAGTGAAATAATGAAACTTACATCCTCCATCGTCCACCGACTGCACGATGGAGGTCCTCTCCGCAGGAGGAGGTGCTGACCCGCGAGTTTCGCGATTTCGGTGATCGGTATTCGCGACCGGTACGTTGAAACGATTTACGGTACAAACGAACACTGGCTCTACTTGCGCGAATACTCGTTTCGAGTATGTTTTAAATATATGCGATACAAAACCCGGCACTGACTCTAAGACCGATAAATCGGTCGCAAATTTTAATATGCAAGCGTTTGTCAATGAAACATTACATTTATATAATCGAGATACTTTAATTATATGGTATTGAAATTAAAATTATATCGTATACTGTGATTATATCGTATGTCGTTCGAATTACTATTGAATGACAAAATAATAAAAAATTTCAACGATACAGTTCCCCAAACGAGTTACACAGATCAAAGTCCCATTTCTAATTGAAGATTTCATAATTCTGTGAACTTCTAAGCGCGAATGTTATTCTATACTCGCACTACAGACTTTACGATAGTGCAATCGAGTTCTAGAAAGACGGCAGCTTCTACTATATCATTTGAAAAATATCAAGAATCTCGAAACACGGGGAAATTGTAGCGAAAGTGAGTCATTTCTCATTTAACGTGAGTTCCAACTGATTGAGAATGGCCCAATATCCCAAAACCTTCTGCCGGAGATACTGTAAACAGAAATAACAATCGGACTTGAAAAAATGAATCTATTTTTGTGAAAATTAATTAAGAACTGACATTACGGAGGAAATGGAGGTGGAAATATTAAGCTACGATAATTGCGAGTTTCGAGGAAAGAGAAAATGAATTGATAACATAATACAACATCTACGGGAACCAACTATCGAAAATAAATGTGCAATATTTTAATGGTTATTTCACAACACGTTGTGTTCAATCGCTTAAATTAATTAGAAACACTGGCGCGAAACCGTAACTTTAAGTTATTGACATTTACACGAAGTAATCACTTTATGTCACTGACACTATAACAACACGTTGTATTTAATCGCTTAAATTATTCAAAATCACTTGCACAAAACTATCACTTTGTGTCACTAACACTTCCACAAAACGTTATATTTAATTGTCGAAATAATTTAAAAATACTTGCACAAAATTGTCACTTGATGTCACTGACACATCCACAAAACCTTGTATTTAATTGTCGAAATAATTTAAAAACACTTGCACAAAACTGCCACTTGATGTCACGGACACATCCACAAAACGTTGTATTCAATTGTTAAAATGATGTAAAAACACTACAAGTAACGATCACTTGATGTCACTGATACTTCCACAAAACGTTGTATTTAATTGTCGAAATTATTTAAAAACACTTGCACAAAACTGTCACTTGATGTAACTGACCCATCCACAAAACCTTGTATTTAATTGTCGAAATAATTTAAAAACACTTGCACAAAACTGTCACTTGATGTCACTGACACATCCACAAAACCTTGTATTTAATTGTTGAAATAATTTAAAAACACTTGCACAAAACTGTCACTTGATGTCACTGACACATCCACAAAACCTTGTATTTAATTGTTGAAATAATTTCAAAACACTTGCACAAAATTGCCACTTGATGTCACTGACACATCCATAAAACGTTGTATTTAATTGGCGAAATAATTTAAAAACACTTGCACAAAACTGTCACTTGATGTCACGGACACATCCACAAATCGTTGTATTCAATTGTTAAAATGATGTAAAAACACTACAAGTAACGATCACTTGATGTCACTGATACTTCCACAAAACGTTGTATTTAATTGTCGAAATTATTTAAAAACACTTGCACAAAACTGTCACTTGATGTTACTGACACATCCACAAAACCTTGTATTTAATTGTCGAAATAATTTAAAAACACTTGCACAAAACTGTCACTTGATATCACTGACACATCCACAAAACCTTGTATTTAATTGTCGAAATAATTTAAAAACACTTGCACAAAACTGTCACTTGATGTCACTGACACATCCACAAAACCTTGTATTTAATTGTTGAAATAACTTAAAAACACTTGCACAAAACTGTCACTTGATGTCACTGACACCTCCACAAAACCTTTTATTTAATTGTCGAAATAATTTAAAAACACTTGCAGGTAACTGGCACCTGAGGTCACTGATACTTCCACAAAACGTTGTATTTAATTGTTAAAATGATGTAAAAACACTACAAGTAACTATCACTTGATGCCACTAATACTTCCACAAAACATTGTATTTAATTGTTAAAATTATTTAATATCACTTTTAATTTATTGTTTAAGTAGTTTAATATTATAGCACACATGCACTAATAGTCGTAATCCAAGATCAAGAGTGACTAGGTACCCATATGCAAGTGCACAAATATACATAGGGACCAACCTGTCAAATCACGCGACCCGTTCGATGTCTGAAGCTGTACTGTGCTCTCCCGCCTCAGCGAGGTGGCTTGCTGAACATGCGTAGTGCACCTTACGTATTGAGATCCCCTTTCTCCATGGATAATTTTGCAAACTTCGGTTATTACAATAATTTTCGTCAATAATCGTTTATTACAGATGAAATTATTATTTAATAACTTGTCTCTGCTTATTTTTAATAAATCTTATGGTGAATAAAAATTATAGGAGTGAAGTACGTGAGTTTATAATTGACGATGTACTTTTCAATGCTTACGAATATTTGATTCTTTGTGTAATACTTTTATCTTATTGATAAATAATATATTTGCAGCTATCTTCGATGAATTTCAAGCAACCTCCGATATTATTTGGGGAATAAAATGTAAGAAATATATAAGGAAAGGATTTTCGAAGGTAGACACCTCGTTCGCCGACTGCGCGTGCTAAGCTAGTTTACCAACCGCACCAACTCGATACTCTAATTGGACGAACGATGCATAAGGAAGAAAAAACGAAAATTATTGTTGTTATAATTTAGTTAGAGACAACGGAACTGTTCCACGCTGAACGTATTCAGTTTTTGGCAGATATTATCTCTCAAAACGGAGGGTTCAAATACATTTCATACCATCAAAATAGAAGGTTCCTGCTTGACTGCAATCCGATAGCGATAACGTTATCAAGAACTTCTATTTTATAGACGGTCGAACAAGTTGAAATATTTTACCATCCCTTATTTTGTTATCATCCCGCTGCTTTAACGAACACGGTTAACATCCTAGTCCAAATAAAATATGTTTTGCAATATTTCATCCCAACAAAGTAAGCATTACTGTATGCCAGTATAATGCAATTATATCTTTTATAATCTATAGTATCTTCTATGATATAGTAATTAAACCAATACAACCAATTCCTATTACTATCATGATTTTCTCCGGTACAATACATTTCCAATTGTTTTCTCAAGCCTTTCGTCGAGCCATTCAGGCAGACTTTCAAGTTGAATTCCTTTGCAACCATTTGACAAAACGCACTCCATTACATACGTCCTTTATTCCCTGACATTTGCAAATCGATACACAATGTTTCCGAAGCACATTTACGAATGTTGCACAACAGATCGCCGGAGGCTTTTTTGTAAAGGTCAAGTGCTTGGATCCACACGTTTACCATGGAATTTGCAATACAAAATTCTCCATTCGCATGTATATTTTACTAGTATGCAAATACTTGACAACCTCGACCGACGAAAGAATAATAATTTTGCACAACCTCTACGCGATATATTAGGAAACATCAACAAAAGAGCTTTCACCGTCTAACCAGCTGCATAATAAATTTTCGAGGCTGCATAACAAATATTCAAATTTTACGATAACACGATAACAATAATTCGAAATTATTCTCTATATTTTTTACGACTATCCCATTTATCAGGGCTTCGAATAAGCGCGAAAATAATATTATATATTCAGTATTTAATATTTTGATGACGCTCCCGTCAATTTTCTCACATTCGCTGTATGGTCCGAGGGAAAATCGATGGAACTTCGTTAACTATGATTTCTCCCCAACGTGGCCACCGTAAAGCAATTATCAGTCGAAGAGAGAATGTCTTCTGAGCATTTACTCCCTTTCATTGGCGAAAATGGCATTGGAGGTCGAATTACCCCGGTTTTTGCATCGTCGCTTTGTCAGCCAACGATATTTCGCACCGTTCAACCGAGAGCATCGTCGAGCCTCCACTTCTATCCACGAATCTAACGCGATAGATCAAAGTTTTTCGATTTCAATACGCGCAAACAGCGAATTCTCTGTACGATGACTTTCATCGGCTTTCCTCTCACCATTTAGCAGGAAATGTTTGGAAAAGCGAGATAAAAATCGAGTAGGAAGCGGAAATATCGTACTCTTTGTTCCGCGCAACGTTTCTGTCCTCCCCAGTTTTCTCTCTGTGCTCCTCCTCTACACGCATTTCCTAGCATCGGAACAAAATAATAGGAATGCCAATCAACGAAAGTTTGACGAAACGCAAAAAATTTATTGAAACGCAGTAATCACATTGTCGAAGGTCGCCGTGAGCTCGGTTTAATAAAACGCTTGTTGCCGCACCGTGCATACGTGCGGCTTTTTTCTTCCATTGCCGATCCGCGATCAATTCGTGAAAATATGAAATATGCGAATAACAGAGAGGAGAGATGCAAAGTGATAAAGAGAGAGAGAGAGAGAGACATATCTCGATGAAGAGTATTAGGATTTTCCGTCTGCTCTTCCCTTTTATTTTTCTCATTGTACACCTTCCGATTGTACTCTTTGACGTTTATTAATTCAACGATTGGATATCTCGAGAAAGGGAGATTCGTTTTAAACAGTCGTCTTTGTAGATATCACGGGTCGCCGTTGCACGGGGAAAGTAATTGCACGGAAGTGGAGAATTATGCTGGTATTTATTTAAGTGTAAATTTTAATTACATCTGATGCAGAATAATGTAAATCGACTGTGTAATGTATTCGGTGATCGCGATGTTAATAACTGCGAAAAACAAGCATCGATGGAACGTGAAATTTTAATCAAATCGAGCCACTGTCGTTTCACGACTCTCAAATAAACATAGTGATACGGTACTCAAAGAGAAATCTGACCTAAACGATAGGAAACACGACACCGTTGCGAAACGTCCAACCATCCTCTTGTACGTCGATTAGTCGGAAATGCCATTCGTTTTTAGCACAATTTATAAGTTGCTCGTTTCAACGGACAACGATATCCAGTGATTCCTGCTCACTCCTCACGATTCAGTGACAGGGGATTATTAAAATGGTGGAAAATAATAATGCACTTTGCGCTAAATATACTAATATATCATTAATTCATAAAGATCTAGGTATAAGCTACATAAGTGATTACATTCAAAAATTCTCCATACGCTTTTACCAAACGTGCCATAAAAGTAAAGATAAAGCTATTAATTCCATAGGAAATTATTCTCAGGTTGACCTTAACTATAAGAAGTATAAACATAAGCGAATCATTCATTTGTTACTTAGTCTCTAGCCTTGTACTTATTGTATATTACTTAAAGTCTTCTATGATGAGACAGGTTTTTATAATTTTCCTATCATTCTTCTAAACTATAGACAATCGCGTTAATTTGTTAAAAACTTAATTTACTAATGACTGGGGTGAAAGTTAATCTTGGTACCCAGTTATCGTATCTTTATGTAATTGTTTATTATTGTATATTGTAAATAAAAAAAAAAAAAAAAAAAAGAAAGTTACAAATAATTTCCCTTTCATGATTATCAATGGGGCTCGTTGTTCACTTAATCATGAAGAACAATAAATTCTCGAATGGTACAGTTTGGATGCTTTGCAGGTATGTTTCTTAGACTATATGGAAGCAATATATACAAAGATTTCAACCTTCTACGTGTTCCAATCATTGTTCTACTTGTCGAAAGTTACAAATAATTTACTTTAAAGGATTAACAATGGGGCTCGTAGTTCACTTAAACTTGAAGAACAAAAAATTGGCGAATTATACTGTTTGGATGCGTTGCATTTATGTTTCTTAGACTATATAGAAGCAATATATACAAAGATTTCAACCGTCTACCTGTTCCATTCATTGTTCTACTTGCCGAAATTTACAAATAATTTCCTTTAAAGGATTAACAATGGGGCTCGTAGTTCACTTAAACTTGAAGAACAAAAAATTGGCGAATGGTACTGCTTGGATGCTTTGCGTACATGTTTCTTAGACTATGTGGAAGCAATATATACAATGATTTCAACCGTCTACGTGTTCCAATCATTTTTCTATTTGTCGAAATTTACAAATAATTTCCGTTAAAGTATTAACAATGGGGCTCGTAGTTCACTTAAACTTGAAGAACAAAAAATTGGCGAATTGTACTGTTTGGATGCTTTGCATATATGTTTCTTAGGCTATATAGAAGCAATATATACAAAAATTTCAACCGTCTACCTGTTCCATTCATTGTTCTACTTGTCGAAAGTTACAAATAATATCCGTTAAAGGATTAACAATGGGGCTCGTTGTTCACATAAACTTGAAGAACAAAAAATTGGCGAATGGTACTGCTTGGATGATTTGCATATAGGTTTCATAGACTATATAGAAGCAATATATACAAAGATTTCAACAGTCTACCTGTTCTATTCATTGTTCTACTTGTAGAAAGTTACAAATAATTTCCGATAAAGGATTAACAATGGGGCTCATTGTTCACTTAATCTTGAAGAACAAAAAATTGGCGAATGGGACTGTTTCGATGCTTTGGATATATGTTTTTTAGACTATATGGAAGCAATATATTCAAAGATTTCAACCGTCTACGTGTTCCAATCATTGTTCTACTTGTCGAAATTTACAAATAATTTCCGTTAAAGGATTAACAATGGGGCTCGTAGTTCACTTAAACTTGAAGAACAAAAAATTGGCGAATGGTACTGTTTGGATGCTTTGCATATATGTTTCTTAGACTATATAGAAGCAATATATAGAAAGATTTCACCGGTCTACCTGTACTATTCATTGTTCTACTTGTAGAAAGTTACAAATAATTTCCATTTCTTGATTATCAATGGGGCTCGTTGTTCACTTAAACTTGAAGATCAAAAAATTGGCGATTCTTACTGTTTAGATGCTTTGCATATAGGTTTCTTAGACTATATTGAAGCAATATATACAAAGATCTCAACCGTCTACCTGTACCATTCATTGTTCTACTTGTAGAAAGTTACAAATAATTTCCGATAAAGGATTAACAATGGGGCTCATTGTTCACTTAAACTTGAAGAACAAAAAATTGGCGAATGGTACTGTTTGGATGCTTTGCGTACATGTTTCTTAGACTATATGGAAGCAATATATACAAAGATTTCAACCGTCTACCTGTTCCATTCATTTTTCTACTTGTCGAAAATTACAAATAATTTCCGATAAAGGATTACCGATTGGGGCTCATTGTTCACTTAAACTTGAAGAACAAAAAATTGGCGAATAGTACTGTTTGGATGCTTTGCGTACATGTTTCTTAGACTATATGGATGCAATATATACAAAGATTTCAACCGTCTACGTTTTCCAATCATTGTTCTACTTGTCGAAATTTACAAATAATTTCCGTTAAAGGATTAACAATGGGGCTCGTAGTTCACTTAAACTTGAAGAACAAAAAATTGGCGAATGGTACTGTTTGGATGCTTTGCATATATGTTTCTTAGACTATATAGAAGCAATATATAGAAAGATTTCACCCGTCTACCTGTACTATTCATTGTTCTACATGTAGAAAGTTACAAATAATTTTCATTTCATGATTATCAATGGGGCTCGTTGTTCACGTACACTTGAAGACCAAAAAATTGGCGAATGGTACTGTTTGGATGCTTTGCATATCGTTTTCCTAGACTATATAGAAGCAATATATACAAAGATTTCAACCGTCTACCTGTTCCATTCATTGTTCTACTTGTCGAAAATTGCAAATAATTTCCGATAAAGGATTAACGATTGGGGCTCATTGTTCACTTAAACTTGAAGAACAAAAAAGTGGCGAATGGTACTGTTTGGATGCTTTGCATATATGTTTCTTAGACTATATAGAAGCAATATATAAAAAGATTTCAACCGTCTACCTGTTCCATTCATTGTTCTACTTGTCGAAAATTGCAAATAATTTCCGATAAAGGATTAACGATTGGGGCTCATTGTTCACTTAAACTTGAAGAACAAAAAATTGGCGAATGGTACTGTTTGGATGCTTTGCATATATGTTTCTTAGACTATATAGAAGCAATATATAGAAAGATTTCACCCGTCTACCTGTACTATTCATTGTTCTACATGTAGAAAGTTACAAATAATTTTCATTTCATGATTATCAATGGGGCTCGTTGTTCACGTACACTTGAAGACCAAAAAATTGGCGAATGGTACTGTTTGGATGCTTTGCATATCGTTTTCCTAGACTATATAGAAGCAATATATACAAAGATTTCAACCGTCTACCTGTTCCATTCATTGTTCTACTTGTCGAAAATTGCAAATAATTTCCGATAAAGGATTAACGATTGGGGCTCATTGTTCACTTAAACTTGAAGAACAAAAAAGTGGCGAATGGTACTGTTTGGATGCTTTGCATATATGTTTCTTAGACTATATAGAAGCAATATATACAAAGATTTCAACCGTCTACCTGTTCCATTCATTGTTCTACTTGTCGAAAATTGCAAATAATTTCCGATAAAGGATTAACGATTGGGGCTCATTGTTCACTTAAACATGAAGAACAAAAAATTGGAGAATGATACTGTTTGGATTCTTTGCATATATGTTTCTTAGACTATATAGAAGTAATATATACAAAGATTTCAACCGTCTACCTGTTCCATTCATTGTTGTACTTGTCGAAAGTTACAAATAATTTCCGATAAAGGATTAAACATTGTGGCTCATTGTTCACTTAAACTTGAAGAACAAAAAATTGGCGAATGGTACTGTTTGGATGCTTTGCATATTTGTTTCTTAGACCATATAGAAGCAATGTATACAAAGATTTCAACCGTCTACCTGTTCCATTCATTGTTCTACTTGTCGAAAGTTACAAATAATTTCCGATAAAGGATTAAACATTGGGGCTCGTAGTTCACTTAAACTTGATGAACAAAAAATTGGGAATTGGTACTGTTTGGATGCTTTGCATATATGTTTCTTAGACTATATTGAAGCAATATATACAAAGATCTGAACCGTCTACCTGTTCCATTCATTGTTCTACTTGTCGAAAGTTACAAACAATTTCCGATAAAGGATTAACCATTGGGGCTCATTGTTCACTTATACTTGAAGAACAAAAAATCGGCGAATTGTACTGTTTGGATGTTTTGCATATATGTTTCTTAGACTATATAGAAGCAATATATACAATGATTTCAACCGTCTACCAGTTCCATTCATTGTTCTAATTGTAGAAAGTTACAAATAATTTCCGTTTCATGATAATCAATGGGGCTCGTTGTTCACTTAAACTTGAAGAACAAAAAATTGGCGAATGGTACTGTTTGGATGCTTTGCGTATATGTTTCTTAGACTATATAGAAGCAATATATACAAAGATTATCACCGTCTACCTGTTCCATTCATTGTTCTACTTGTCGAAAATTACAAATAACTTCCGATAAAGGATTAACAATGGGGCTCGTTGTTCACTTAAACTTGAAGAATAAAAAATTGGCGACTTGTACCGTTTGGATGCTTTGCATATATGTTTCATAGACTATATGGAAGTAATATATACAAAGATTTCAACAGTCTACCTGTTCCATTCATTGTTCTACTTGTCGAAAGTTACAAATAATTTCCGTTAAAGGATAAACAATGGGGATCGTTGTTCACTTAAACTTGAAGAACAATAAATTCGCGAATTGTACTGTTTGGATGCTTTGCATATATGTTTCATAGACTATATGGAAGCAATATATACAAAGATTTTAACAGACAACCTGTTCTATTCATTGTTCTACTTGTAGAAACTTACAAATAATTTCCCTTTCATGATTATCAATGGGGCTCGTTGTTCACTTAAACTTGAAGAATAAAAAATTGGCGACTTGTACCGTTTGGATGCTTTGCATATATGTTTCATAGACTATATGGAAGTAATATATACAAAGATTTCAACAGTCTACCTGTTCCATTCATTGTTCTACTTGTCGAAAGTTACAAATAATTTCCGATAAAGGATTAAACATTGGGGCTCATTGTTCACTTCAACTTGAAGAACAACAAATTGGCGAATGGTACTGTTTGGATGCTTTGCATATATGTTTCTTAGACTATATAGAAGCAATATATACAAAGATTTCAACCGTCTACCTGTTCCATTCATTGTTCTACTTGTCGAAAGTTACAAATAATTTCCTTTAAAGGATTAACAATGGGGCTCGTAGTTCACTTAAACTTGAAGAACAAAAAATTGGCGGATTGTACTGTTTGGATGCTTTGCATAGATGTTTCTTAGACTATTTAGAAGCAATATATAGAAAGATTTCACCCGTCTACCTGTACTATTCATTGTTCTACTTGTAGAATGTTACAAATAATTTCCATTTCATGATTATCAATGGGGCTCGTTGTTCACTTAAACTTGAAGAACAAAAAATTGGCGGATTGTACTGTTTGGATGCTTTGCATAGATGTTTCTTAGACTATTTAGAAGCAATATATAGAAAGATTTCACCCGTCTACCTGTACTATTCATTGTTCTACTTGTAGAAAGTTACAAATAATTTCCATTTCATGATTATCAATGGGGCTCGTTGTTCACTTCAACTTGAAGAACAACAAATTGGCGAATGGTACTGTTTGGATGCTTTGCATATATGTTTCTTAGACTATATTGAAGCAATATATACAAAGATTTCAACCGTATACCTGTTCCATTCATTGTTCTACTTGTCGAAAATTACAAATAATTTCCGATAAAGGATTAACAATGGGGCTCATTGTTCACTTGAACTTGAAGAACAAAAAATTGGCGAATGGTACTGTTTGGATGCTTTGCGTTCATGTTCCTTAGACTATATGGAAGCCCTATATACAAAGATTTCAGCCGTCTACGTGTTCCATTCATTGTTCTACTTGTCGAAAATTGCAAATAATTTCCGATAAAGGATTAACGATTGGGGCTCATTGTTCACTTAAACTTGAAGAACAAAAAATTGGCGAATGGTACTGTTTGGATGCTTTGCGTACATGTTTCTTAGACTATATGGAAGCAATATATACAAATATTTCAACCGTCTACGTGTTCCAATCATTGTTCTACTTGTCGAAATTTACAAATAATTTCCTTTAAAGGATTAACAATGGGGCTCGTAGTTCACTTAAACTTGAAGAACAAAAAATTGGCGAGTGGTACTGTTTGGATGCTTTGCGTACATGTTTCTTAGACTATATGGAAGCAATATATACAAAGATTTCAACCGTCTAAGTGTTCCAATCATTGTTCTACTTGTCGAAATTTACAAATAATTTCCTTTAAAGGATTAACAATGGGGCTCGTTGTTCACTTAAACTTGAAGAACAAAAAATTGGCGAATGTTACTGTTTAGATGCGTTACATATATGTTTCTTAGACTATATAGAAGCAATATATACAAAGATTACAACCGTCTACCTGTTCCATTCATTGTTCTACTTGTCGAAAATTACAAATAATTTCCGATGAAGGATTAACAATGGGGCTCATTGTTCACTTAAACTTGAAGAACAAAAAATTGGCGAATGGTACTTTTTAGATGCGTTGCATATATGTTTCATAGACTATATGGAAGCAATATATACAAAGATTTCAACAGACAACATGTTCTATTCATTTTTCTACTTGTAGAAACTTACAAATAATTTCCCTTTCATGATTATCAATGGGGCTCGTTGTTCACTTAAACTTGAAGAATAAAAAATTGGCGACTTGTACCGTTTGGATGCTTTGCATATATGTTTCATAGACTATATGGAAGTAAAATATACAAAGATTTCAACAGTCTACCTGTTCCATTCATTGTTCGACTTATCGAAAATTACAAATAATTTCCTATAAAGGATTAACCATTGGGGCTCATTGTTCACTTAAACTTGAAGAACAAAAAATTGGCGAATGGTACTGCTTGGATGATTTGTATATATGTTTCATAGTCTATATAGAAGCAATATATACAAAGATTTCAACAGTCTACCTGTTCTATCCATTGTTCTACGTGTAGAAAGTTACAAATAATTTCCCTTTCATGATTATCAATGGGGCTCGTAGTTCACTTAAACTTGAAGAACAATAAATTCGCGAATTGTACTGTTTGGATGCTTTGCATATATGTTTCATAGACTATATGGAAGTAATATATACAAATATTTCAACAGACAACATGTTCTATTCATTTTTCTACTTGTAGAAACTTACAAATAATTTCCCTTTCATGATTATCAATGGGGCTCGTTGTTCACTTAAACTTGAAGAATAAAAAATTGGCGACTTGTACCGTTTGGATGCTTTGCATATATGTTTCATAGACTATATGGAAGTAAAATATACAAAGATTTCAACAGTCTACCTGTTCCATTCATTGTTCGTCTTATCGAAAATTACAAATAATTTCCTATAAAGGATTAACCATTGGGGCTCATTGTTCACTTAAACTTGAAGAACAAAAAATTGGCGAATGGTACTGCTTGGATGATTTGTATATATGTTTCATAGTCTATATAGAAGCAATATATACAAAGATTTCAACAGTCTACCTGTTCTATCCATTGTTCTACGTGTAGAAAGTTACAAATAATTTCCCTTTCATGATTATCAATGGGGCTCGTAGTTCACTTAAACTTGAAGAACAATAAATTGGCGAATGGTACTGTTTGGATGCTTTGCATATATGTTTCTTAGACTATATAGAAGTAATATATACAAAGATTTCAACCGTCTACCTGTTCCATTCATTGTTCTACTTGTCGAAAGTTACAAATAATTTCCGATAAAGGATTAAACATTGGGGCTCATTGTTCACTTAAACTTGAAGAACAATAAATTCGCGAATTGTACTGTTTGGATGCTTTGCATATATGTTTCATAGACTATATGGAAGCAATATATACAAAGATTTCAACAGACAACCTGTTCTATTCATTGTTCTACTTGTAGAAACTTACAAATAATTTCCCTTTCATGATTATCAATGGGGCTCGTTGTTCACTTAAACTTGAAGAATAAAAAATTGGCGACTTGTACCGTTTGGATGCTTTGCATATATGTTTCATAGACTATATGGAAGTAATATATACAAAGATTTCAACATTCTACCTGTTCCATTCATTGTTCTACTTGTCGAAAGTTACAAATAATTTCCGATAAAGGATTAACCATTGGGGCTCATTGTTCACTTAAACTTGAAGAACAAAAAATTGGCGAATGGTACTGCTTGGATGATTTGTATATATGTTTCATAGTCTATATAGAAGCAATACATACAAAGATTTCAACAGTCTACCTGTTCTATCCATTGTTCTACGTGTAGAAAGTTACAAATAATTTCCCTTTCATGATTATCAATGGGGCTCGTTGTTCACTTAAACTTGAAGAATAAAAAATTGGCTACTTGTACCGTTTGGATGCTTTGCATATATGTTTCATAGACTATATGGAAGTAATATATACAAAGATTTTAACCGTCTACCTGTTCCATTCATTGTTCTACTTGTCGAAAGTTACAAATAATTTCCGATAGAGGATTAAACATTGGGGCTCATTGTTCACTTAAACATGAAGAAGAAAAAATTGGCGAATTGTACTGTTTGGATGCTTTGCATATATGTATCTTAGACTATATAGAAGCAATATATACAAAGATTTCAACAGTCTACCTGTTCCATTCATTGTTCTACTTGTCGAAAGTTACAAATAATTTCCGATAAAGGATTAAACATTTGGGCACATTGTTCACTTAAACTTGAAGAACAAAAAATTGGCGAATGGTACTGTTTGGATGCTCTGCATATATGTTTCTTAGATTATATAGAAGCAATATATACAAAGATTTCAACAGACAACCTGTTCTATTCATTGTTCTACTTGTAGAAACTTACAAATAATTTCCCTTTCATGATTATCAATGGGGCTCGTTGTTCACTTAAACTTGAAGAATAAAAAATTGGCGACTTGTACCGTTTGGATGCTTTGCATATATGTCTCATAGACTATATGGAAGTAATATATACAAAGATTTCAACAGTCTACCTGTTCCATTCATTGTTCGACTTGTCGAAAATTACAAATAATTTCCTATAAAGGATTAACCATTGGGGCTCATTGTTCACTTAAACTTGAAGAACAAAAAATTGGCGAATGGTACTGCTTGGATGATTTGTATATATGTTTCATAGTCTATATAGAAGCAATACATACAAAGATTTCAACAGTCTACCTGTTCTATCCATTGTTCTACGTGTAGAAAGTTACAAATAATTTCCCTTTCATGATTATCAATGGGGCTCGTAGTTCACTTAAACTTGAAGAACAAGAAATTGGCGAATGGTACTGTTTGGATGCTTTGCATATATGTTTCTTAGACTATATAGAAGTAATATATATAAAGATTTCAACCGTCTACCTGTTCCATTCATTGTTCTACTTGTCGAAAGTTACAAATAATTTCCGATAAAGGATTAAACATTGAGGCTCATTGTTCACTTAAACTTGAAGAATAAAAAATTGTCGACTTGTACCGTTTGGATGCTTTGCATATATGTTTCATAGACTATATGGAAGTAATATATACAAAGATTTCAACAGTCTACCTGTTCCATTCATTGTTCTACTTGTCGAAAGTTACAAATAATTTCCGATAAAGGATTAAACATTGGGGCTCATTGTTCACTTAAACTTGAAGAACAAAAAATTGGCGAATTGTACTGTTTGGATGCTTTGCATATATGTATCTTAGACTATATAGAAGCAATATATACAAAGATTTCAACAGTCTACCTGTTCCATTCATTGTTCTACTTGTCGAAAGTTACAAATAATTTCCGATAAAGGATTAAACATTGGGGCACATAGTTCACTTAAACTTGAAGAACAAAAAATTGGCGACTTGTACCGTTTGGATGCTTTGCATATATGTTTCATAGACTATATGGAAGTAATATATACAAAGACTTCAACAGTCTACCTGTTCCATTCATTGTTCGACTTGTCGAAAATTACAAATAATTTCCTATAAAGGATTAACCATTGGGGCTCATTGTTCACTTAAACTTGAAGAACAAAAAATTGGCGAATGGTACTGCTTGGATGATTTGTATATATGTTTCATAGTCTATATAGAAGCAATACATACAAAGATTTCAACAGTCTACCTGTTCTATCCATTGTTCTACGTGTAGAAAGTTACAAATAATTTCCCATTCATGATTATCAATGGGGCTCGTAGTTCACTTAAACTTGAAGAACAATAAATTGGCGAATGGTACTGTTTGGATGCTTTGCATATATGTTTCTTAGACTATATAGAAGTAATATATACAAAGATTTCAACCGTCTACCTGTTCCATTCATTGTTCTACTTGTCGAAAGTTACAAATAATTTCCGATAAAGGATTAAACATTGGGGCTCATTGTTCACTTAAACTTGAAGAACAAAAAATTGGCGGATTGTACTGTTTGGATGCTTTGCATATATGTTTCTTAGACTATATAGAAGCAATATATACAAAGATTTCAACCGTCTACCTGTTCCATTCATTGTTCTACTTGTCGAAAGTTACAAATAATTTCCGATAAAGGATTAAACATTGGGGCTCATTGTTCACTTAAACTTGAAGAACAAAAAATTGGCGAATGGTACTGTTTGGATGCTTTGCATATATGTTTCTTAGATTATATAGAAGCAATATATAGCAAGATTTCAACCGCCTACCTGTTCCATTCATTGTTCTACGTGTAGAAAGATACAAATAATTTCCCTTTCATGATTATCAATGGGGCTCGTAGTTCACTTAAACTTGCAGAACAATAAATTGGCGAATGGTACTGTTTGGATGCTTTGCATATATGTTTCTTAGATTCTATAGAAGTAATATATACAAAGATTTCAACCGTCTACCTGTTCCATTCATTGTTCTACTTGTCGAATGTTACTAATAATTTCCGATAAAGGATTAAACATTGGGGCTCATTGTTCACTTAAATTTGAAGAACATAAAATTGGCGAATAGTACTGTTTGGATGCTTTGCATATTTGTTTCTTAGACCATATAGAAGCAATGTATACAAAGATTTCAGCCGTCTACCTGTTCCATTCATTGTTCTACTTGTCGAAAGTTACAAATAATTTCCGCTAAAGGATTAACAATGGGGATCGTTGTTCACTTAAACTTGAAGAACAATAAATTCGCGAATTGTACTGTTTGGATGCTTTGCATATATGTTTCATAGACTATATGGAAGCAATATATACAAAGATTTCAACAGACAACCTGTTCTATTCATTTTTCTACTTGTAGAAACTTACAAATAATTTCCCTTTCATGATTATCAATGGTGCTCGTTGTTCACTTAAACTTGAAGAATAAAAAATTGGCGACTTGTACCGTTTGGATGCTTTGCATATATGTTTCTTAGACTATATAGAAGTAATATATACAAAGATTTCAACCGTCTACCTGTTCCATTCATTGTTCTACTTGTCGAAAGTTACAAATAATTTCCGATAAAGGATTAAACATTGGGGCTCATTGTTCACTTAAACTTGAAGAACAATAAATTCGCGAATTGTACTGTTTGGATGCTTTGCACATATGTTTCATAGACTATATGGAAGCAATATATACAAAGATTTCAACAGACAACCTGTTCTATTCATTGTTCTACTTGTAGAAACTTACAAATAATTTCCCTTTCATGATTATCAATGGGGCTCGTTGTTCACTTAAACTTGAAGAATAAAAAATTGGCGACTTGTACCGTTTGGATGCTTTGCATATATGTTTCATAGACTATATGGAAGTAATATATACAAAGATTTCAACAGTCTACCTGTTCCATTCATTGTTCTACTTGTCGAAAGTTACAAATAATTTCCGATAAAGGATTAAACATTGGGGCTCATTGTTCACTTAAACTTGAAGAACAAAAAATTGGCGGATTGTACTGTTTGGATGCTTTGCATATATGTTTCTTAGACTATATAGAAGCAATATATACAAAGATTTCAACCGTCTACCTGTTCCATTCATTGTTCTACTTGTCGAAAGTTACAAATAATTTCCGATAAAGGATTAAACATTGGGGCTCATTGTTCACTTAAACTTGAAGAACAAAAAATTGGCAAATGGTACTGTTTGGATGCTCTGCGTACATGTTTCTTAGACTATTTGGAAGCAATATATACAAAGATTTCAACAGTCTACGTGTTCCAATCATTGTTCTACTTGTCGAAAGTTACAAATAATTTCCCTTTCATGATTAACAATGGGGCTCGTAGTTCACCTAAACTTGAAGAAAAAAAATTGGCGATTGGTACTGTTAGGATGCTTTGCATATATGTTTCTTAGACTATATAGAAGCAATATATACAAAGATTTCAACCGTCTACCTGTTCCATTCATTGTTCTACTTGTCGAAAGTTACAAATAATTTCCGATAAAGGATTAACAATGGGGCTCATTGTTCACTTAAACTTGAAGGACAAAAAATTGGCGAGTGGTACTGTTTGGATGCTTTGCGTACATGTTTCTTAGACTATATGGAAGCAATATATACAAAGATTTCAACCGTCTAAGTGTTCCAATCATTGTTCTACTTGTCGAAATTTACAAATAATTTCCTTTAAAGGATTAACAATGGGGCTCGTTGTTCACTTAAACTTGAAGAACAAAAAATTGGCGAATGTTACTGTTTAGATGCGTTACATATATGTTTCTTAGACTATATAGAAGCAATATATACAAAGATTACAACCGTCTACCTGTTCCATTCATAGTTCTACTTGTCGAAAATTACAAATAATTTCCGATGAAGGATTAACAATGGGGCTCATTGTTCACTTAAACTTGAAGAACAAAAAATTGGCGAATGGTACTTTTTAGATGCGTTGCATATATGTTTCATAGACTATATGGAAGCAATATATACAAAGATTTCAACAGACAACATGTTCTATTCATTTTTCTACTTGTAGAAACTTACAAATAATTTCCCTTTCATGATTATCAATGGGGCTCGTTGTTCACTTAAACTTGAAGAATAAAAAATTGGCGACTTGTACAGTTTGGATGCTTTGCATATATGTTTCATAGACTATATGGAAGTAAAATATACAAAGATTTCAACAGTCTACCTGTTCCATTCATTGTTCGACTTATCGAAAATTACAAATAATTTCCTATAAAGGATTAACCATTGGGGCTCATTGTTCACTTAAACTTGAAGAACAAAAAATTGGCGAATGGTACTGCTTGGATGATTTGTATATATGTTTCATAGTCTATATAGAAGCAATATATACAAAGATTTCAACAGTCTACCTGTTCTATCCATTGTTCTACGTGTAGAAAGTTACAAATAATTTCCCTTTCATGATTATCAATGGGGCTCGTAGTTCACTTAAACTTGAAGAACAATAAATTCGCGAATTGTACTGTTTGGATGCTTTGCATATATGTTTCATAGACTATATGGAAGTAATATATACAAATATTTCAACAGACAACATGTTCTATTCATTTTTCTACTTGTAGAAACTTACAAATAATTTCCCTTGCATGATTATCAATGGGGCTCGTTGTTCACTTAAACTTGAAGAATAAAAAATTGGCGACTTGTACCGTTTGGATGCTTTGCATATATGTTTCATAGACTATATGGAAGTAAAATATACAAAGATTTCAACAGTCTACCTGTTCCATTCATTGTTCGTCTTATCGAAAGTTACAAATAATTTCCTATAAAGGATTAACCATTGGGGCTCATTGTTCACTTAAACTTGAAGAACAAAAAATTGGCGAATGGTACTGCTTGGATCTTTTGTATATATGTTTCATAGTCTATATAGAAGCAATATATACAAAGATTTCAACAGTCTACCTGTTCTATCCATTGTTCTACGTGTAGAAAGTTACAAATAATTTCCCTTTCATGATTATCAATGGGGCTCGTAGTTCACTTAAACTTGAAGAACAATAAATTGGCGAATGGTACTGTTTGGATGCTTTGCATATATGTTTCATAGACTATATGGAAGCAATATATACAAAGATTTCAACAGACAACATGTTCTAATCATTTTTCTACTTGTAGAAACTTACAAATAATTTCCCTTTCATGATTATCAATGGGGCTCGTTGTTCACTTAAACTTGAAGAATAAAAAATTGGCGACTTGTACCGTTTGGATGCTTTGCATATATGTTTCTTAGACTATATAGAAGTAATATATACAAAGATTTCAACCGTCTACCTGTTCCATTCATTGTTCTACTTGTCGAAAGTTACAAATAATTTCCGATAAAGGATTAAACATTGGGGCTCATTGTTCACTTAAACTTGAAGAACAATAAATTCGCGAATTGTACTGTTTGGATGCTTTGCACATATGTTTCATAGACTATATGGAAGCAATATATACAAAGATTTCAACAGACAACCTGTTCTATTCATTGTTCTACTTGTAGAAACTTACAAATAATTTCCCTTTCATGATTATCAATGGGGCTCGTTGTTCACTTAAACTTGAAGAATAAAAAATTGGCGACTTGTACCGTTTGGATGCTTTGCATATATGTTTCATAGACTATATGGAAGTAAAATATACAAAGATTTCAACAGTCTACCTGTTCCATTCATTGTTCGTCTTATCGAAAATTACAAATAATTTCCTATAAAGGATTAACCATTGGGGCTCATTGTTCACTTAAACTTGAAGAACAAAAAACTGGCGAATGGTACTGCTTGGATGATTTGTATATATGTTTCATAGTCTATATAGAAGCAATATATACAAAGATTTCAACAGTCTACCTGTTCTATCCATTGTTCTACGTGTAGAAAGTTACAAATAATTTCCCTTTCATGATTATCAATGGGGCTCGTAGTTCACTTAAACTTGAAGAACAATAAATTCGCGAATTGTACTGTTTGGATGCTTTGCATATATGTTTCATAGACTATATGGAAGTAATATATACAAATATTTCAACAGACAACATGTTCTATTCATTTTTCTACTTGTAGAAACTTACAAATAATTTCCCTTTCATGATTATCAATGGGGCTCGTTGTTCACTTAAACTTGAAGAATAAAAAATTGGCGACTTGTACCGTTTGGATGCTTTGCATATATGTTTCATAGACTATATGGAAGTAAAATATACAAAGATTTCAACAGTCTACCTGTTCCATTCATTGTTCGTCTTATCGAAAATTACAAATAATTTCCTATAAAGGATTAACCATTGGGGCTCATTGTTCACTTAAACTTGAAGAACAAAAAATTGGCGAATGGTACTGCTTGGATGATTTGTATATATGTTTCATAGTCTATATAGAAGCAATATATACAAAGATTTCAACAGTCTACCTGTTCTATCCATTGTTCTACGTGTAGAAAGTTACAAATAATTTCCCTTTCATGATTATCAATGGGGCTCGTAGTTCACTTAAACTTGAAGAACAATAAATTGGCGAATGGTACTGTTTGGATGCTTTGCATATATGTTTCTTAGACTATATAGAAGTAATATATACAAAGATTTCAACCGTCTACCTGTTCCATTCATTGTTCTACTTGTCGAAAGTTACAAATAATTTCCGATAAAGGATTAAACATTGGGGCTCATTGTTCACTGAAACTTGAAGAACAATAAATTCGCGAATTGTACTGTTTGGATGCTTTGCATATATGTTTCATAGACTATATGGAAGCAATATATACAAAGATTTCAACAGACAACCTGTTCTATTCATTGTTCTACTTGTAGAAACTTACAAATAATTTCCCTTTCATGATTATCAATGGGGCTCGTTGTTCACTTAAACTTGAAGAATAAAAAATTGGCGACTTGTACCGTTTGGATGCTTTGCATATATGTTTCATAGACTATATGGAAGTAATATATACAAAGATTTCAACAGTCTACCTGTTCCATTCATTGTTCTACTTGTCGAAAGTTACAAATAATTTCCGATAAAGGATTAACCATTGGGGCTCATTGTTCACTTAAACTTGAAGAACAAAAAATTGGCGAATGGTACTGCTTGGATGATTTGTATATATGTTTCATAGTCTATATAGAAGCAATACATACAAAGATTTCAACAGTCTACCTGTTCTATCCATTGTTCTACGTGTAGAAAGTTACAAATAATTTCCCTTTCATGATTATCAATGGGGCTCGTTGTTCACTTAAACTTGAAGAATAAAAAATTGGCGACTTGTACCGTTTGGATGCTTTGCATATATGTTTCATAGACTATATGGAAGTAATATATACAAAGATTTCAACCGTCTACCTGTTCCATTCATTGTTCTACTTGTCGAAAGTTACAAATAATTTCCGATAGAGGATTAAACATTGGGGCTCATTGTTCACTTAAACATGAAGAAGAAAAAATTGGCGAATTGGACTGTTTGGATGCTTTGCATATATGTTTCATAGACTATATGGAAGCAATATATACAAAGATTTCAACAGACAACCTGTTCTATTCATTGTTCTACTTGTAGAAACTTACAAATAATTTCCCTTTCATGATTATCAATGGGGCTCGTTGTTCACTTAAACTTGAAGAATAAAAAATTGGCGACTTGTACCGTTTGGATGCTTTGCATATATGTTTCATAGACTATATGGAAGTAATATATACAAAGATTTCAACCGTCTACCTGTTCCATTCATTGTTCTACTTGTCGAAAGTTACAAATAATTTCCGATAGAGGATTAAACATTGGGGCTCATTGTTCACTTAAACTTGAAGAACAAAAAATTGGCGAATTGTACTGTTTGGATGCTTTGCATATATGTATCTTAGACTATATAGAAGCAATATATACAAAGATTTCAACAGTCTACCTGTTCCATTCATTGTTCTACTTGTCGAAATTTAGAAATAATTTCCGATAAAGGATTAACAATGGGGCTCATTGTTCACTTACACTTGAAGAACAAAAAATTGGCGAATGGTACTGTTTGGATGCTTTGCATATATGTTTCTTAGACTATATAGAAGCAATATATACAAAGATTTCAACCTTCTACCTGCTCCATTCATTGTTCTACTTGTCGAAAGTTACAAATAATTTCCGATAAAGGATTAACAATGGGGCTCATTGTTCACTTACACTTGAAGAACAAAAAATTGGCGAATTGTACTGTTTGGATTCTTTGCATATATGTTTCTTAGACTATATAGAAGCAATATATACAAAGATTTCAACCTTCTACCTGTTCCATTCATTGTTCTACTTGTCGAAAGTTACAAATAATTTCCGATAAAGGATTAACAATGGGGCTCATTGTTCACTTACACTTGAAGAACAAAAAATTGGCGAATGGTACTGTTTGGATGCTTTGGGTACATGTTTCTTAGACTATATGGAAGCAATATATACAAAGATTTCAATCGTCTACGTGTTCCAATCATTGTTTTACTTGTCGAAATTTATAACTAATTTCCTTTAAAGGATTAAAAATGGGGCCCGTATTTCACTTAAACTTGAAGAACAAAAAATTGGCGAATTGTACTGTTTGGATGCTTTGCATATATTTTTCTTAGACAATATAGTAGCAATATATACAAAGATTTCAACAGTCTACCTGTTCCATTCATTGTTCTACTTGTAGAAAGTTACAAATAATTTCCTTTTATGATTATCAATGGGGCTCGTTGTTCACTTAAACTTGAAGAACAATAAATTCGCGAATTGTACTGTGTGGATGCTTTGCATATATGTTTCATAGACTATATGGAAGCAATATATACAAAGATTTCAACAGACTACATGTTCTATTCATTGTTCTACTTGTCGAAATTTACAAATAATTTCCTTCAAAGGATTAACAATGGTGCTCGTAGTTCACTTAATCTTGAAGAACAAAAAATTGGCGAATTGTACTGTTTGGAAGCTTTGCATATATGTTTCTTAGACTATATAGAAGCAATATATACAAAGATTGCAACCGTCTAC
>CAXDIW010000292.1:15000-43561 GCA_963989415.1 Cerceris ruficornis | reverse complement strand
GGGCGGCAGTGGTGTTTCCGCCAAGGACAGTAGAGCGGCAGCGGTGCGACCTAGAGGAAAAAGTTTTAATACTTTCTGGCGCGGAATCGAAAGAGAAACAATATTGCCCGGGGCGAAAATTTTGTTAATAAACAAATTTGTGCAACTTATTGTTAATTAACCGATTTCCTAATTTCGGCGGGCGATCGAAGTGTCGTATTCTTGTAGAGCATCGCAAGCCATGAAACTTTCGTCCCAAACGTTTTCCTCTACAACGCTTTCCTATACCGATTAAAATCGAGAGAAAAAATCGTAAAGTATGAAAATTTTTCTAAGTCCTAGCGGCGTAGACCTTTACAAGAGTGTGGAGCCTCAACGGTGCGACTTAGAGGAAAAAGTGTATCTTTCTTTTTTACGCAGAATCGAAAAAGAAACAACATTGCACTGGGCGAAAAATTTCGTTAATAGGCCAATTTTGCGACTTATTGTTGATTAACCGCTTTCGTAAGGACGGGCGGCAGTGGTGTTTCCGCCAAGACAGTAGAGCGGCAGCGGTGCGACCTAGAGGAAAAAGTTTTAATACTTTCTGGCGCGGAATCGAAAGAGAAACAATATTGCCCGGGGCGAAAATTTTTGTTAATAAACAAATTTGTGCAACTTATTGTTAATTAACCGATTTCCTAATTTCGGCGGGCGATCGAAGTGTCGTATTCTTGTAGAGCATCGCAAGCCATGAAACTTTCGTCCCAAACGTTTTCCTCTACAACGCTTTCCTATACCGATAAAATCGAGAGAAAAAATCGTAAAGTATGAAAATTTTTCTAAGTCCTAGCGGCGTAGACCTTTACAAGAGTGTGGAGCCTCAACGGTGCGACTTAGAGGAAAAAGTGTATCTTTCTTTTTTACGCAGAATCGAAAAAGAAACAACATTGCACTGGGCGAAAAATTTCGTTAATAGGCCAATTTTGCGACTTATTGTTGATTAACCGCTTTCGTAAGGACGGGCGGCAGTGGTGTTTCCGCCAAGACAGTAGAGCGGCAGCGGTGCGACCTAGAGGAAAAAGTTTTAATACTTTCTGGCGCGGAATCGAAAGAGAAACAATATTGCCCGGGGCGAAAATTTTTGTTAATAAACAAATTTGTGCAACTTATTGTTAATTAACCGATTTCCTAATTTCGGCGGGCGATCGAAGTGTCGTATTCTTGTAGAGCATCGCAAGCCATGAAACTTTCGTCCCAAACGTTTTCCTCTACAACGCTTTCCTATACCGATAAAATCGAGAGAAAAAATCGTAAAGTATGAAAATTTTTCTAAGTCCTAGCGGCGTAGACCTTTACAAGAGTGTGGAGCCTCAACGGTGCGACTTAGAGGAAAAAGTGTATCTTTCTTTTTTACGCAGAATCGAAAAAGAAACAACATTGCACTGGGCGAAAAATTTCGTTAATAGGCCAATTTTGCGACTTATTGTTGATTAACCGCTTTCGTAAGGACGGGCGGCAGTGGTGTTTCCGCCAAGACAGTAGAGCGGCAGCGGTGCGACCTAGAGGAAAAAGTTTTAATACTTTCTGGCGCGGAATCGAAAGAGAAACAATATTGCCCGGGGCGAAAATTTTTGTTAATAAACAAATTTTTGCAACTTATTGTTAATTAACCGATTTCCTAATTTCGGCGGGCGATCGAAGTGTCGTATTCTTGTAGAGCATCGCAAGCCATGAAACTTTCGTCCCAAACGTTTTCCTCTACAACGCTTTCCTATACCGATAAAATCGAGAGAAAAAATCGTAAAGTATGAAAATTTTTCTAAGTCCTAGCGGCGTAGACCTTTACAAGAGTGTGGAGCCTCAACGGTGCGACTTAGAGGAAAAAGTGTATCTTTCTTTTTTACGCAGAATCGAAAAAGAAACAACATTGCACTGGGCGAAAAATTTCGTTAATAGGCCAATTTTGCGACTTATTGTTGATTAACCGATTTCGTAAGGACGGGCGGCAGTGGTGTTTCCGCCAAGACAGTAGAGCGGCAGCGGTGCGACCTAGAGGAAAAAGTTTTAATACTTTCTGGCGCGGAATCGAAAGAGAAACAATATTGCCCGGGGCGAAAATTTTTGTTAATAAACAAATTTTTGCAACTTATTGTTAATTAACCGATTTCCTAATTTCGGCGGGCGATCGAAGTGTCGTATTCTTGTAGAGCATCGCAAGCCATGAAACTTTCGTCCCAAACGTTTTCCTCTACAACGCTTTCCTATACCGATAAAATCGAGAGAAAAAATCGTAAAGTATGAAAATTTTTCTAAGTCCTAGCGGCGTAGACCTTTACAAGAGTGTGGAGCCTCAACGGTGCGACTTAGAGGAAAAAGTGTATCTTTCTTTTTTACGCAGAATCGAAAAAGAAACAACATTGCACTGGGCGAAAAATTTCGTTAATAGGCCAATTTTGCGACTTATTGTTGATTAACCGCTTTCGTAAGGACGGGCGGCAGTGGTGTTTCCGCCAAGACAGTAGAGCGGCAGCGGTGCGACCTAGAGGAAAAAGTTTTAATACTTTCTGGCGCGGAATCGAAAGAGAGAGAAACAATATTGCCCGGGGCGAAAATTTTTGTTAATAAACAAATTTTTGCAACTTATTGTTAATTAACCGATTTCCTAATTTCGGCGGGCGATCGAAGTGTCGTATTCTTGTAGAGCATCGCAAGCCATGAAACTTTCGTCCCAAACGTTTTCCTCTACAACGCTTTCCTATACCGATAAAATCGAGAGAAAAAATCGTAAAGTATGAAAATTTTTCTAAGTCCTAGCGGCGTAGACCTTTACAAGAGTGTGGAGCCTCAACGGTGCGACTTAGAGGAAAAGTGTATCTTTCTTTTTTACGCAGAATCGAAAAAGAAACAACATTGCACTGGGCGAAAAATTTCGTTAATAGGCCAATTTTGCGACTTATTGTTGATTAACCGCTTTCGTAAGGACGGGCGGCAGTGGTGTTTCCGCCAAGACAGTAGAGCGGCAGCGGTGCGACCTAGAGGAAAAAGTTTTAATACTTTCTGGCGCGGAATCGAAAGAGAAACAATATTGCCCGGGGCGAAAATTTTTGTTAATAAACAAATTTTTGCAACTTATTGTTAATTAACCGATTTCCTAATTTCGGCGGGCGATCGAAATGTCGTATTCTTGTAGAGCATCGCAAGCCATGAAACTTTCGTCCCAAACGTTTTCCTCTACAACGCTTTCCTATACCGTTAAAATCGAGAGAAAAAATCGTAAAGTATGAAAATTTTTCTAAGTCCTAGCGGCGTAGACCTTTACAAGAGTGTGGAGCCTCAACGGTGCGACTTAGAGGAAAAAGTGTAATCTTTCTTTTTTACGCAGAATCGAAAAAGAAACAACATTGCACTGGGCGAAAAATTTCGTTAATAGGCCAATTTTGCGACTTATTGTTGATTAACCGCTTTCGTAAGGACGGGCGGCAGTGGTGTTTCGCCAAGACAGTAGAGCGGCAGCGGTGCGACCTAGAGGAAAAAGTTTTAATACTTTCTGGCGCGGAATCGAAAGAGAAACAATATTGCCCGGGGCGAAAATTTTTGTTAATAAACAAATTTTTGCAACTTATTGTTAATTAACCGATTTCCTAATTTCGGCGGGCGATCGAAATGTCGTATTCTTGTAGAGCATCGCAAACCATGAAACTTCGTCCCAAACGTTTTCCTCTACAACGCTTTCCTATACCGATAAAATCGAGAGAAAAAATCGTAAAGTATGAAAATTTTTCTAAGTCCTAGCGGCGTTAGACCTTTACAAGAGTGTGGAGCCTCAACGGTGCGACTTAGAGGAAAAAGTGTATCTTTCTTTTTTACGCAGAATCGAAAAAGAAACAACATTGCACTGGGCGAAAAATTTCGTTAATAGGCCAATTTTGCGACTTATTGTTGATTAACCGCTTTCGTAAGGACGGGCGGCAGTGGTGTTTCCGCCAAGACAGTAGAGCGGCAGCGGTGCGACCTAGAGGAAAAAGTTTTAATACTTTCTGGCGCGGAATCGAAAGAGAAACAATATTGCCCGGGGCGAAAATTTTTGTTAATAAACAAATTTTTGCAACTTATTGTTAATTAACCGATTTCCTAATTTCGGCGGGCGATCGAAGTGTCGTATTCTTGTAGAGCATCGCAAGCCATGAAACTTTCGTCCCAAACGTTTTCCTCTACAACGCTTTCCTATACCGATAAAAATCGAGAGAAAAAATCGTAAAGTATGAAAATTTTTCTAAGTCCTAGCGGCGTAGACCTTTACAAGAGTGTGGAGCCTCAACGGTGCGACTTAGAGGAAAAAGTGTATCTTTCTTTTTTACGCAGAATCGAAAAAGAAACAACATTGCACTGGGCGAAAAATTTCGTTAATAGGCCAATTTTGCGACTTATTGTTGATTAACCGCTTTCGTAAGGACGGGCGGCAGTGGTGTTTCCGCCAAGACAGTAGAGCGGCAGCGGTGCGACCTAGAGGAAAAAGTTTTAATACTTTCTGGCGCGGAATCGAAAGAGAAACAATATTGCCCGGGGCGAAAATTTTTGTTAATAAACAAATTTTTTGCAACTTATTGTTAATTAACCGATTTCCTAATTTCGGCGGGCGATCGAAATGTCGTATTCTTGTAGAGCATCGCAAGCCATGAAACTTTCGTCCCAAACGTTTTCCTCTACAACGCTTTCCTATACCGTTAAAATCGAGAGAAAAAATCGTAAAGTATGAAAATTTTTCTAAGTCCTAGCGGCGTAGACCTTTACAAGAGTGTGGAGCCTCAACGGTGCGACTTAGAGGAAAAAGTGTATCTTTCTTTTTTACGCAGAATCGAAAAAGAAACAACATTGCACTGGGCGAAAAATTTCGTTAATAGGCCAATTTTGCGACTTATTGTTGATTAACCGCTTTCGTAAGGACGGGCGGCAGTGGTGTTTCCGCCAAGACAGTAGAGCGGCAGCGGTGCGACCTAGAGGAAAAAGTTTTAATACTTTCTGGCGCGGAGAAAGAGAAACAATATTGCCCGGGGCGAAAATTTTTGTTAATAAACAAATTTGTGCAACTTATTGTTAATTAACCGATTTCCTAATTTCGGCGGGCGATCGAAATGTCGTATTCTTGTAGAGCATCGCAAGCCATGAAACTTTCGTCCCAAACGTTTTCCTCTACAACGCTTTCCTATACCGTTAAAATCGAGAGAAAAAATCGTAAAGTATGAAAATTTTTCTAAGTCCTAGCGGCGTAGACCTTTACAAGAGTGTGGAGCCTCAACGGTGCGACTTAGAGGAAAAAGTGTATCTTTCTTTTTTACGCAGAATCGAAAAAGAAACAACATTGCACTGGGCGAAAAATTTCGTTAATAGGCCAATTTTGCGACTTATTGTTGATTAACCGCTTTCGTAAGGACGGGCGGCAGTGGTGTTTCCGCCAAGACAGTAGAGCGGCAGCGGTGCGACCTAGAGGAAAAAGTTTTAATACTTTCTGGCGCGGAATCGAAAGAGAAACAATATTGCCCGGGGCGAAAATTTTTGTTAATAAACAAATTTTTGCAACTTATTGTTAATTAACCGATTTCCTAATTTCGGCGGGCGATCGAAGTGTCGTATTCTTGTAGAGCATCGCAAGCCATGAAACTTTCGTCCCAAACGTTTTCCTCTACAACGCTTTCCTATACCGATAAAATCGAGAGAAAAAATCGTAAAGTATGAAAATTTTTCTAAGTCCTAGCGGCGTAGACCTTTACAAGAGTGTGGAGCCTCAACGGTGCGACTTAGAGGAAAAAGTGTATCTTTCTTTTTTACGCAGAATCGAAAAAGAAACAACATTGCACTGGGCGAAAAATTTCGTTAATAGGCCAATTTTGCGACTTATTGTTGATTAACCGCTTTCGTAAGGACGGGCGGCAGTGGTGTTTCCGCCAAGACAGTAGAGCGGCAGCGGTGCGACCTAGAGGAAAAAGTTTTAATACTTTCTGGCGCGGAATCGAAAGAGAAACAATATTGCCCGGGGCGAAAATTTTTGTTAATAAACAAATTTTTGCAACTTATTGTTAATTAACCGATTTCCTAATTTCGGCGGGCGATCGAAGTGTCGTATTCTTGTAGAGCATCGCAAGCCATGAAACTTTCGTCCCAAACGTTTTCCTCTACAACGCTTTCCTATACCGTTAAAATCGAGAGAAAAAATCGTAAAGTATGAAAATTTTTCTAAGTCCTAGCGGCGTAGACCTTTACAAGAGTGTGGAGCCTCAACGGTGCGACTTAGAGGAAAAAGTGTATCTTTCTTTTTTACGCAGAATCGAAAAAGAAACAACATTGCACTGGGCGAAAAATTTCGTTAATAGGCCAATTTTGCGACTTATTGTTGATTAACCGCTTTCGTAAGGACGGGCGGCAGTGGTGTTTCCGCCAAGACAGTAGAGCGGCAGCGGTGCGACCTAGAGGAAAAAGTTTTAATACTTTCTGGCGCGGAATCGAAAGAGAAACAATATTGCCCGGGGCGAAAATTTTTGTTAATAAACAAATTTGTGCAACTTATTGTTAATTAACCGATTTCCTAATTTCGGCGGGCGATCGAAATGTCGTATTCTTGTAGAGCATCGCAAGCCATGAAACTTTCGTCCCAAACGTTTTCCTCTACAACGCTTTCCTATACCGTTAAAATCGAGAGAAAAAATCGTAAAGTATGAAAATTTTTCTAAGTCCTAGCGGCGTAGACCTTTACAAGAGTGTGGAGCCTCAACGGTGCGACTTAGAGGAAAAAGTGTATCTTTCTTTTTTACGCAGAATCGAAAAAGAAACAACATTGCACTGGGCGAAAAATTTCGTTAATAGGCCAATTTTGCGACTTATTGTTGATTAACCGATTTCGTAAGGACGGGCGGCAGTGGTGTTTCCGCCAAGACAGTAGAGCGGCAGCGGTGCGACCTAGTGGAAAAAGTTTTAATACTTTCTGGCGCGGAATCGAAAGAGAAACAATATTGCCCGGGGCGAAAATTTTTGTTAATAAACAAATTTTTGCAACTTATTGTTAATTAAGCGATTTCCTAATTTCGGCGGGCGATCGAAATGTCGTATTCTTGTAGAGCATCGCAAACCATGAAACTTTCGTCCCAAACGTTTTCCTCTACAACGCTTTCCTATACCGATAAATTCGAGAGAAAAAATCGTAAAGTATGAAAATTTTTCTAAGTCCTAGCGGCGTAGACCTTTACAAGAGTGTGGAGCCTCAACGGTGCGACTTAGAGGAAAAAGTGTATCTTTCTTTTTTACGCAGAATCGAAAAAGAAACAACATTGCACTGGGCGAAAAATTTCGTTAATAGGCCAATTTTGCGACTTATTGTTGATTAACCGATTTCGTAAGGACGGGCGGCAGTGGTGTTTCCGCCAAGACAGTAGAGCGGCAGCGGTGCGACCTAGAGGAAAAAGTTTTAATACTTTCTGGCGCGGAATCGAAAGAGAAACAATATTGCCCGGGGCGAAAATTTTTGTTAATAAACAAATTTGTGCAACTTATTGTTAATTAACCGATTTCCTAATTTCGGCGGGCGATCGAAATGTCGTATTCTTGTAGAGCATCGCAAGCCATGAAACTTTCGTCCCAAACGTTTTCCTCTACAACGCTTTCCTATACCGTTAAAATCGAGAGAAAAAATCGTAAAGTATGAAAATTTTTCTAAGTCCTAGCGGCGTAGACCTTTACAAGAGTGTGGAGCCTCAACGGTGCGACTTAGAGGAAAAAGTGTATCTTTCTTTTTTACGCAGAATCGAAAAAGAAACAACATTGCACTGGGCGAAAAATTTCGTTAATAGGCCAATTTTGCGACTTATTGTTGATTAACCGATTTCGTAAGGACGGGCGGCAGTGGTGTTTCCGCCAAGACAGTAGAGCGGCAGCGGTGCGACCTAGTGGAAAAAGTTTTAATACTTTCTGGCGCGGAATCGAAAGAGAAACAATATTGCCCGGGGCGAAAATTTTTGTTAATAAACAAATTTTTGCAACTTATTGTTAATTAAGCGATTTCCTAATTTCGGCGGGCGATCGAAATGTCGTATTCTTGTAGAGCATCGCAAACCATGAAACTTTCGTCCCAAACGTTTTCCTCTACAACGCTTTCCTATACCGATAAATTCGAGAGAAAAAATCGTAAAGTATGAAAATTTTTCTAAGTCCTAGCGGCGTAGACCTTTACAAGAGTGTGGAGCCTCAACGGTGCGACTTAGAGGAAAAAGTGTATCTTTCTTTTTTACGCAGAATCGAAAAAGAAACAACATTGCACTGGGCGAAAAATTTCGTTAATAGGCCAATTTTGCGACTTATTGTTGATTAACCGATTTCGTAAGGACGGGCGGCAGTGGTGTTTCCGCCAAGACAGTAGAGCGGCAGCGGTGCGACCTAGAGGAAAAAGTTTTAATACTTTCTGGCGCGGAATCGAAAGAGAAACAATATTGCCCGGGGCGAAAATTTTTGTTAATAAACAAATTTTTGCAACTTATTGTTAATTAACCGATTTCCTAATTTCGGCGGGCGATCGAAGTGTCGTATTCTTGTAGAGCATCGCAAGCCATGAAACTTTCGTCCCAAACGTTTTCCTCTACAACGCTTTCCTATACCGATAAAATCGAGAGAAAAAATCGTAAAGTATGAAAATTTTTCTAAGTCCTAGCGGCGTAGACCTTTACAAGAGTGTGGAGCCTCAACGGTGCGACTTAGAGGAAAAAGTGTATCTTTCTTTTTTACGCAGAATCGAAAAAGAAACAACATTGCACTGGGCGAAAAATTTCGTTAATAGGCCAATTTTGCGACTTATTGTTGATTAACCGCTTTCGTAAGGACGGGCGGCAGTGGTGTTTCCGCCAAGACAGTAGAGCGGCAGCGGTGCGACCTAGAGGAAAAAGTTTTAATACTTTCTGGCGCGGAATCGAAAGAGAAACAATATTGCCCGGGGCGAAAATTTTTGTTAATAAACAAATTTGTGCAACTTATTGTTAATTAACCGATTTCCTAATTTCGGCGGGCGATCGAAGTGTCGTATTCTTGTAGAGCATCGCAAGCCATGAAACTTTCGTCCCAAACGTTTTCCTCTACAACGCTTTCCTATACCGATAAAATCGAGAGAAAAAATCGTAAAGTATGAAAATTTTTCTAAGTCCTAGCGGCGTAGACCTTTACAAGAGTGTGGAGCCTCAACGGTGCGACTTAGAGGAAAAAGTGTATCTTTCTTTTTTACGCAGAATCGAAAAAGAAACAACATTGCACTGGGCGAAAAATTTCGTTAATAGGCCAATTTTGCGACTTATTGTTGATTAACCGCTTTCGTAAGGACGGGCGGCAGTGGTGTTTCCGCCAAGACAGTAGAGCGGCAGCGGTGCGACCTAGAGGAAAAAGTTTTAATACTTTCTGGCGCGGAATCGAAAGAGAAACAATATTGCCCGGGGCGAAAATTTTTGTTAATAAACAAATTTGTGCAACTTATTGTTAATTAACCGATTTCCTAATTTCGGCGGGCGATCGAAGTGTCGTATTCTTGTAGAGCATCGCAAGCCATGAAACTTTCGTCCCAAACGTTTTCCTCTACAACGCTTTCCTATACCGATAAAATCGAGAGAAAAAATCGTAAAGTATGAAAATTTTTCTAAGTCCTAGCGGCGTAGACCTTTACAAGAGTGTGGAGCCTCAACGGTGCGACTTAGAGGAAAAAGTGTATCTTTCTTTTTTACGCAGAATCGAAAAAGAAACAACATTGCACTGGGCGAAAAATTTCGTTAATAGGCCAATTTTGCGACTTATTGTTGATTAACCGCTTTCGTAAGGACGGGCGGCAGTGGTGTTTCCGCCAAGACAGTAGAGCGGCAGCGGTGCGACCTAGAGGAAAAAGTTTTAATACTTTCTGGCGCGGAATCGAAAGAGAAACAATATTGCCCGGGGCGAAAATTTTTGTTAATAAACAAATTTTTGCAACTTATTGTTAATTAACCGATTTCCTAATTTCGGCGGGCGATCGAAGTGTCGTATTCTTGTAGAGCATCGCAAGCCATGAAACTTTCGTCCCAAACGTTTTCCTCTACAACGCTTTCCTATACCGATAAAATCGAGAGAAAAAATCGTAAAGTATGAAAATTTTTCTAAGTCCTAGCGGCGTAGACCTTTACAAGAGTGTGGAGCCTCAACGGTGCGACTTAGAGGAAAAAGTGTATCTTTCTTTTTTACGCAGAATCGAAAAAGAAACAACATTGCACTGGGCGAAAAATTTCGTTAATAGGCCAATTTTGCGACTTATTGTTGATTAACCGATTTCGTAAGGACGGGCGGCAGTGGTGTTTCCGCCAAGACAGTAGAGCGGCAGCGGTGCGACCTAGAGGAAAAAGTTTTAATACTTTCTGGCGCGGAATCGAAAGAGAAACAATATTGCCCGGGGCGAAAATTTTTGTTAATAAACAAATTTTTGCAACTTATTGTTAATTAACCGATTTCCTAATTTCGGCGGGCGATCGAAGTGTCGTATTCTTGTAGAGCATCGCAAGCCATGAAACTTTCGTCCCAAACGTTTTCCTCTACAACGCTTTCCTATACCGATAAAATCGAGAGAAAAAATCGTAAAGTATGAAAATTTTTCTAAGTCCTAGCGGCGTAGACCTTTACAAGAGTGTGGAGCCTCAACGGTGCGACTTAGAGGAAAAAGTGTATCTTTCTTTTTTACGCAGAATCGAAAAAGAAACAACATTGCACTGGGCGAAAAATTTCGTTAATAGGCCAATTTTGCGACTTATTGTTGATTAACCGCTTTCGTAAGGACGGGCGGCAGTGGTGTTTCCGCCAAGACAGTAGAGCGGCAGCGGTGCGACCTAGAGGAAAAAGTTTTAATACTTTCTGGCGCGGAATCGAAAGAGAAACAATATTGCCCGGGGCGAAAATTTTTGTTAATAAACAAATTTTTGCAACTTATTGTTAATTAACCGATTTCCTAATTTCGGCGGGCGATCGAAGTGTCGTATTCTTGTAGAGCATCGCAAGCCATGAAACTTTCGTCCCAAACGTTTTCCTCTACAACGCTTTCCTATACCGATAAAATCGAGAGAAAAAATCGTAAAGTATGAAAATTTTTCTAAGTCCTAGCGGCGTAGACCTTTACAAGAGTGTGGAGCCTCAACGGTGCGACTTAGAGGAAAAAGTGTATCTTTCTTTTTTACGCAGAATCGAAAAAGAAACAACATTGCACTGGGCGAAAAATTTCGTTAATAGGCCAATTTTGCGACTTATTGTTGATTAACCGCTTTCGTAAGGACGGGCGGCAGTGGTGTTTCCGCCAAGACAGTAGAGCGGCAGCGGTGCGACCTAGAGGAAAAAGTTTTAATACTTTCTGGCGCGGAATCGAAAGAGAAACAATATTGCCCGGGGCGAAAATTTTTGTTAATAAACAAATTTTTGCAACTTATTGTTAATTAACCGATTTCCTAATTTCGGCGGGCGATCGAAATGTCGTATTCTTGTAGAGCATCGCAAGCCATGAAACTTTCGTCCCAAACGTTTTCCTCTACAACGCTTTCCTATACCGTTAAAATCGAGAGAAAAAATCGTAAAGTATGAAAATTTTTCTAAGTCCTAGCGGCGTAGACCTTTACAAGAGTGTGGAGCCTCAACGGTGCGACTTAGAGGAAAAAGTGTATCTTTCTTTTTTACGCAGAATCGAAAAAGAAACAACATTGCACTGGGCGAAAAATTTCGTTAATAGGCCAATTTTGCGACTTATTGTTGATTAACCGCTTTCGTAAGGACGGGCGGCAGTGGTGTTTCCGCCAAGACAGTAGAGCGGCAGCGGTGCGACCTAGAGGAAAAAGTTTTAATACTTTCTGGCGCGGAATCGAAAGAGAAACAATATTGCCCGGGGCGAAAATTTTTGTTAATAAACAAATTTTTGCAACTTATTGTTAATTAACCGATTTCCTAATTTCGGCGGGCGATCGAAATGTCGTATTCTTGTAGAGCATCGCAAACCATGAAACTTTCGTCCCAAACGTTTTCCTCTACAACGCTTTCCTATACCGATAAAATCGAGAGAAAAAATCGTAAAGTATGAAAATTTTTCTAAGTCCTAGCGGCGTAGACCTTTACAAGAGTGTGGAGCCTCAACGGTGCGACTTAGAGGAAAAAGTGTATCTTTCTTTTTTACGCAGAATCGAAAAAGAAACAACATTGCACTGGGCGAAAAATTTCGTTAATAGGCCAATTTTGCGACTTATTGTTGATTAACCGCTTTCGTAAGGACGGGCGGCAGTGGTGTTTCCGCCAAGACAGTAGAGCGGCAGCGGTGCGACCTAGAGGAAAAAGTTTTAATACTTTCTGGCGCGGAATCGAAAGAGAAACAATATTGCCCGGGGCGAAAATTTTTGTTAATAAACAAATTTTTGCAACTTATTGTTAATTAACCGATTTCCTAATTTCGGCGGGCGATCGAAGTGTCGTATTCTTGTAGAGCATCGCAAGCCATGAAACTTTCGTCCCAAACGTTTTCCTCTACAACGCTTTCCTATACCGATAAAATCGAGAGAAAAAATCGTAAAGTATGAAAATTTTTCTAAGTCCTAGCGGCGTAGACCTTTACAAGAGTGTGGAGCCTCAACGGTGCGACTTAGAGGAAAAAGTGTATCTTTCTTTTTTACGCAGAATCGAAAAAGAAACAACATTGCACTGGGCGAAAAATTTCGTTAATAGGCCAATTTTGCGACTTATTGTTGATTAACCGCTTTCGTAAGGACGGGCGGCAGTGGTGTTTCCGCCAAGACAGTAGAGCGGCAGCGGTGCGACCTAGAGGAAAAAGTTTTAATACTTTCTGGCGCGGAATCGAAAGAGAAACAATATTGCCCGGGGCGAAAATTTTTGTTAATAAACAAATTTTTGCAACTTATTGTTAATTAACCGATTTCCTAATTTCGGCGGGCGATCGAAATGTCGTATTCTTGTAGAGCATCGCAAGCCATGAAACTTTCGTCCCAAACGTTTTCCTCTACAACGCTTTCCTATACCGTTAAAATCGAGAGAAAAAATCGTAAAGTATGAAAATTTTTCTAAGTCCTAGCGGCGTAGACCTTTACAAGAGTGTGGAGCCTCAACGGTGCGACTTAGAGGAAAAAGTGTATCTTTCTTTTTTACGCAGAATCGAAAAAGAAAC
The DNA here is from genome assembly GCA_963989415.1 of Cerceris ruficornis. Lineage (NCBI taxonomy): Eukaryota > Metazoa > Arthropoda > Insecta > Hymenoptera > Crabronidae > Cerceris > Cerceris ruficornis. The sequence goes on along the minus strand of CAXDIW010000292.1, from coordinate 30,405 downwards.
AACATTGCACTGGGCGAAAAATTTCGTTAATAGGCCAATTTTGCGACTTATTGTTGATTAACCGCTTTCGTAAGGACGGGCGGCAGTGGTGTTTCCGCCAAGACAGTAGAGCGGCAGCGGTGCGACCTAGAGGAAAAAGTTTTAATACTTTCTGGCGCGGAATCGAAAGAGAAACAATATTGCCCGGGGCGAAAATTTTTGTTAATAAACAAATTTGTGCAACTTATTGTTAATTAACCGATTTCCTAATTTCGGCGGGCGATCGAAATGTCGTATTCTTGTAGAGCATCGCAAGCCATGAAACTTTCGTCCCAAACGTTTTCCTCTACAACGCTTTCCTATACCGTTAAAATCGAGAGAAAAAATCGTAAAGTATGAAAATTTTTCTAAGTCCTAGCGGCGTAGACCTTTACAAGAGTGTGGAGCCTCAACGGTGCGACTTAGAGGAAAAAGTGTATCTTTCTTTTTTACGCAGAATCGAAAAAGAAACAACATTGCACTGGGCGAAAAATTTCGTTAATAGGCCAATTTTGCGACTTATTGTTGATTAACCGCTTTCGTAAGGACGGGCGGCAGTGGTGTTTCCGCCAAGACAGTAGAGCGGCAGCGGTGCGACCTAGAGGAAAAAGTTTTAATACTTTCTGGCGCGGAATCGAAAGAGAAACAATATTGCCCGGGGCGAAAATTTTTGTTAATAAACAAATTTTTGCAACTTATTGTTAATTAACCGATTTCCTAATTTCGGCGGGCGATCGAAGTGTCGTATTCTTGTAGAGCATCGCAAGCCATGAAACTTTCGTCCCAAACGTTTTCCTCTACAACGCTTTCCTATACCGATAAAATCGAGAGAAAAAATCGTAAAGTATGAAAATTTTTCTAAGTCCTAGCGGCGTAGACCTTTACAAGAGTGTGGAGCCTCAACGGTGCGACTTAGAGGAAAAAGTGTATCTTTCTTTTTTACGCAGAATCGAAAAAGAAACAACATTGCACTGGGCGAAAAATTTCGTTAATAGGCCAATTTTGCGACTTATTGTTGATTAACCGCTTTCGTAAGGACGGGCGGCAGTGGTGTTTCCGCCAAGACAGTAGAGCGGCAGCGGTGCGACCTAGAGGAAAAAGTTTTAATACTTTCTGGCGCGGAATCGAAAGAGAAACAATATTGCCCGGGGCGAAAATTTTTGTTAATAAACAAATTTTTGCAACTTATTGTTAATTAACCGATTTCCTAATTTCGGCGGGCGATCGAAGTGTCGTATTCTTGTAGAGCATCGCAAGCCATGAAACTTTCGTCCCAAACGTTTTCCTCTACAACGCTTTCCTATACCGTTAAAATCGAGAGAAAAAATCGTAAAGTATGAAAATTTTTCTAAGTCCTAGCGGCGTAGACCTTTACAAGAGTGTGGAGCCTCAACGGTGCGACTTAGAGGAAAAAGTGTATCTTTCTTTTTTACGCAGAATCGAAAAAGAAACAACATTGCACTGGGCGAAAAATTTCGTTAATAGGCCAATTTTGCGACTTATTGTTGATTAACCGCTTTCGTAAGGACGGGCGGCAGTGGTGTTTCCGCCAAGACAGTAGAGCGGCAGCGGTGCGACCTAGAGGAAAAAGTTTTAATACTTTCTGGCGCGGAATCGAAAGAGAAACAATATTGCCCGGGGCGAAAATTTTTGTTAATAAACAAATTTTTGCAACTTATTGTGAATTAACCGATTTCCTAATTTCGGCGGGCGATCGAAGTGTCGTATTCTTGTAGAGCATCGCAAGCCATGAAACTTTCGTCCCAAACGTTTTCCTCTACAACGCTTTCCTATACCGATAAAATCGAGAGAAAAAATCGTAAAGTATGAAAATTTTTCTAAGTCCTAGCGGCGTAGACCTTTACAAGAGTGTGGAGCCTCAACGGTGCGACTTAGAGGAAAAAGTGTATCTTTCTTTTTTACGCAGAATCGAAAAAGAAACAACATTGCACTGGGCGAAAAATTTCGTTAATAGGCCAATTTTGCGACTTATTGTTGATTAACCGCTTTCGTAAGGACGGGCGGCAGTGGTGTTTCCGCCAAGACAGTAGAGCGGCAGCGGTGCGACCTAGAGGAAAAAGTTTTAATACTTTCTGGCGCGGAATCGAAAGAGAAACAATATTGCCCGGGGCGAAAATTTTTGTTAATAAACAAATTTTTGCAACTTATTGTTAATTAACCGATTTCCTAATTTCGGCGGGCGATCGAAATGTCGTATTCTTGTAGAGCATCGCAAGCCATGAAACTTTCGTCCCAAACGTTTTCCTCTACAACGCTTTCCTATACCGTTAAAATCGAGAGAAAAAATCGTAAAGTATGAAAATTTTTCTAAGTCCTAGCGGCGTAGACCTTTACAAGAGTGTGGAGCCTCAACGGTGCGACTTAGAGGAAAAAGTGTATCTTTCTTTTTTACGCAGAATCGAAAAAGAAACAACATTGCACTGGGCGAAAAATTTCGTTAATAGGCCAATTTTGCGACTTATTGTTGATTAACCGCTTTCGTAAGGACGGGCGGCAGTGGTGTTTCCGCCAAGACAGTAGAGCGGCAGCGGTGCGACCTAGAGGAAAAAGTTTTAATACTTTCTGGCGCGGAATCGAAAGAGAAACAATATTGCCCGGGGCGAAAATTTTTGTTAATAAACAAATTTGTGCAACTTATTGTTAATTAACCGATTTCCTAATTTCGGCGGGCGATCGAAATGTCGTATTCTTGTAGAGCATCGCAAGCCATGAAACTTTCGTCCCAAACGTTTTCCTCTACAACGCTTTCCTATACCGTTAAAATCGAGAGAAAAAATCGTAAAGTATGAAAATTTTTCTAAGTCCTAGCGGCGTAGACCTTTACAAGAGTGTGGAGCCTCAACGGTGCGACTTAGAGGAAAAAGTGTATCTTTCTTTTTTACGCAGAATCGAAAAAGAAACAACATTGCACTGGGCGAAAAATTTCGTTAATAGGCCAATTTTGCGACTTATTGTTGATTAACCGATTTCGTAAGGACGGGCGGCAGTGGTGTTTCCGCCAAGACAGTAGAGCGGCAGCGGTGCGACCTAGAGGAAAAAGTTTTAATACTTTCTGGCGCGGAATCGAAAGAGAAACAATATTGCCCGGGGCGAAAATTTTTGTTAATAAACAAATTTTTGCAACTTATTGTTAATTAACCGATTTCCTAATTTCGGCGGGCGATCGAAGTGTCGTATTCTTGTAGAGCATCGCAAGCCATGAAACTTTCGTCCCAAACGTTTTCCTCTACAACGCTTTCCTATACCGATAAAATCGAGAGAAAAAATCGTAAAGTATGAAAATTTTTCTAAGTCCTAGCGGCGTAGACCTTTACAAGAGTGTGGAGCCTCAACGGTGCGACTTAGAGGAAAAAGTGTATCTTTCTTTTTTACGCAGAATCGAAAAAGAAACAACATTGCACTGGGCGAAAAATTTCGTTAATAGGCCAATTTTGCGACTTATTGTTGATTAACCGCTTTCGTAAGGACGGGCGGCAGTGGTGTTTCCGCCAAGACAGTAGAGCGGCAGCGGTGCGACCTAGAGGAAAAAGTTTTAATACTTTCTGGCGCGGAATCGAAAGAGAAACAATATTGCCCGGGGCGAAAATTTTTGTTAATAAACAAATTTGTGCAACTTATTGTTAATTAACCGATTTCCTAATTTCGGCGGGCGATCGAAATGTCGTATTCTTGTAGAGCATCGCAAACCATGAAACTTTCGTCCCAAACGTTTTCCTCTACAACGCTTTCCTATACCGATAAAATCGAGAGAAAAAATCGTAAAGTATGAAAATTTTTCTAAGTCCTAGCGGCGTAGACCTTTACAAGAGTGTGGAGCCTCAACGGTGCGACTTAGAGGAAAAAGTGTATCTTTCTTTTTTACGCAGAATCGAAAAAGAAACAACATTGCACTGGGCGAAAAATTTCGTTAATAGGCCAATTTTGCGACTTATTGTTGATTAACCGCTTTCGTAAGGACGGGCGGCAGTGGTGTTTCCGCCAAGACAGTAGAGCGGCAGCGGTGCGACCTAGAGGAAAAAGTTTTAATACTTTCTGGCGCGGAATCGAAAGAGAAACAATATTGCCCGGGGCGAAAATTTTTGTTAATAAACAAATTTGTGCAACTTATTGTTAATTAACCGATTTCCTAATTTCGGCGGGCGATCGAAGTGTCGTATTCTTGTAGAGCATCGCAAGCCATGAAACTTTCGTCCCAAACGTTTTCCTCTACAACGCTTTCCTATACCGATAAAATCGAGAGAAAAAATCGTAAAGTATGAAAATTTTTCTAAGTCCTAGCGGCGTAGACCTTTACAAGAGTGTGGAGCCTCAACGGTGCGACTTAGAGGAAAAAGTGTATCTTTCTTTTTTACGCAGAATCGAAAAAGAAACAACATTGCACTGGGCGAAAAATTTCGTTAATAGGCCAATTTTGCGACTTATTGTTGATTAACCGCTTTCGTAAGGACGGGCGGCAGTGGTGTTTCCGCCAAGACAGTAGAGCGGCAGCGGTGCGACCTAGAGGAAAAAGTTTTAATACTTTCTGGCGCGGAATCGAAAGAGAAACAATATTGCCCGGGGCGAAAATTTTTGTTAATAAACAAATTTTTGCAACTTATTGTTAATTAACCGATTTCCTAATTTCGGCGGGCGATCGAAATGTCGTATTCTTGTAGAGCATCGCAAACCATGAAACTTTCGTCCCAAACGTTTTCCTCTACAACGCTTTCCTATACCGATAAAATCGAGAGAAAAAATCGTAAAGTATGAAAATTTTTCTAAGTCCTAGCGGCGTAGACCTTTACAAGAGTGTGGAGCCTCAACGGTGCGACTTAGAGGAAAAAGTGTATCTTTCTTTTTTACGCAGAATCGAAAAAGAAACAACATTGCACTGGGCGAAAAATTTCGTTAATAGGCCAATTTTGCGACTTATTGTTGATTAACCGCTTTCGTAAGGACGGGCGGCAGTGGTGTTTCCGCCAAGACAGTAGAGCGGCAGCGGTGCGACCTAGAGGAAAAAGTTTTAATACTTTCTGGCGCGGAATCGAAAGAGAAACAATATTGCCCGGGGCGAAAATTTTTGTTAATAAACAAATTTGTGCAACTTATTGTTAATTAACCGATTTCCTAATTTCGGCGGGCGATCGAAGTGTCGTATTCTTGTAGAGCATCGCAAGCCATGAAACTTTCGTCCCAAACGTTTTCCTCTACAACGCTTTCCTATACCGATAAAATCGAGAGAAAAAATCGTAAAGTATGAAAATTTTTCTAAGTCCTAGCGGCGTAGACCTTTACAAGAGTGTGGAGCCTCAACGGTGCGACTTAGAGGAAAAAGTGTATCTTTCTTTTTTACGCAGAATCGAAAAAGAAACAACATTGCACTGGGCGAAAAATTTCGTTAATAGGCCAATTTTGCGACTTATTGTTGATTAACCGCTTTCGTAAGGACGGGCGGCAGTGGTGTTTCCGCCAAGACAGTAGAGCGGCAGCGGTGCGACCTAGAGGAAAAAGTTTTAATACTTTCTGGCGCGGAATCGAAAGAGAAACAATATTGCCCGGGGCGAAAATTTTTGTTAATAAACAAATTTTTGCAACTTATTGTTAATTAACCGATTTCCTAATTTCGGCGGGCGATCGAAGTGTCGTATTCTTGTAGAGCATCGCAAGCCATGAAACTTTCGTCCCAAACGTTTTCCTCTACAACGCTTTCCTATACCGATAAAATCGAGAGAAAAAATCGTAAAGTATGAAAATTTTTCTAAGTCCTAGCGGCGTAGACCTTTACAAGAGTGTGGAGCCTCAACGGTGCGACTTAGAGGAAAAAGTGTATCTTTCTTTTTTACGCAGAATCGAAAAAGAAACAACATTGCACTGGGCGAAAAATTTCGTTAATAGGCCAATTTTGCGACTTATTGTTGATTAACCGATTTCGTAAGGACGGGCGGCAGTGGTGTTTCCGCCAAGACAGTAGAGCGGCAGCGGTGCGACCTAGAGGAAAAAGTTTTAATACTTTCTGGCGCGGAATCGAAAGAGAAACAATATTGCCCGGGGCGAAAATTTTTGTTAATAAACAAATTTTTGCAACTTATTGTTAATTAACCGATTTCCTAATTTCGGCGGGCGATCGAAGTGTCGTATTCTTGTAGAGCATCGCAAGCCATGAAACTTTCGTCCCAAACGTTTTCCTCTACAACGCTTTCCTATACCGATAAAATCGAGAGAAAAAATCGTAAAGTATGAAAATTTTTCTAAGTCCTAGCGGCGTAGACCTTTACAAGAGTGTGGAGCCTCAACGGTGCGACTTAGAGGAAAAAGTGTATCTTTCTTTTTTACGCAGAATCGAAAAAGAAACAACATTGCACTGGGCGAAAAATTTCGTTAATAGGCCAATTTTGCGACTTATTGTTGATTAACCGCTTTCGTAAGGACGGGCGGCAGTGGTGTTTCCGCCAAGACAGTAGAGCGGCAGCGGTGCGACCTAGAGGAAAAAGTTTTAATACTTTCTGGCGCGGAATCGAAAGAGAAACAATATTGCCCGGGGCGAAAATTTTTGTTAATAAACAAATTTTTGCAACTTATTGTTAATTAACCGATTTCCTAATTTCGGCGGGCGATCGAAGTGTCGTATTCTTGTAGAGCATCGCAAGCCATGAAACTTTCGTCCCAAACGTTTTCCTCTACAACGCTTTCCTATACCGATAAAATCGAGAGAAAAAATCGTAAAGTATGAAAATTTTTCTAAGTCCTAGCGGCGTAGACCTTTACAAGAGTGTGGAGCCTCAACGGTGCGACTTAGAGGAAAAAGTGTATCTTTCTTTTTTACGCAGAATCGAAAAAGAAACAACATTGCACTGGGCGAAAAATTTCGTTAATAGGCCAATTTTGCGACTTATTGTTGATTAACCGCTTTCGTAAGGACGGGCGGCAGTGGTGTTTCCGCCAAGACAGTAGAGCGGCAGCGGTGCGACCTAGAGGAAAAAGTTTTAATACTTTCTGGCGCGGAATCGAAAGAGAAACAATATTGCCCGGGGCGAAAATTTTTGTTAATAAACAAATTTTTGCAACTTATTGTTAATTAACCGATTTCCTAATTTCGGCGGGCGATCGAAATGTCGTATTCTTGTAGAGCATCGCAAGCCATGAAACTTTCGTCCCAAACGTTTTCCTCTACAACGCTTTCCTATACCGTTAAAATCGAGAGAAAAAATCGTAAAGTATGAAAATTTTTCTAAGTCCTAGCGGCGTAGACCTTTACAAGAGTGTGGAGCCTCAACGGTGCGACTTAGAGGAAAAAGTGTATCTTTCTTTTTTACGCAGAATCGAAAAAGAAACAACATTGCACTGGGCGAAAAATTTCGTTAATAGGCCAATTTTGCGACTTATTGTTGATTAACCGCTTTCGTAAGGACGGGCGGCAGTGGTGTTTCCGCCAAGACAGTAGAGCGGCAGCGGTGCGACCTAGAGGAAAAAGTTTTAATACTTTCTGGCGCGGAATCGAAAGAGAAACAATATTGCCCGGGGCGAAAATTTTTGTTAATAAACAAATTTTTGCAACTTATTGTTAATTAACCGATTTCCTAATTTCGGCGGGCGATCGAAATGTCGTATTCTTGTAGAGCATCGCAAACCATGAAACTTTCGTCCCAAACGTTTTCCTCTACAACGCTTTCCTATACCGATAAAATCGAGAGAAAAAATCGTAAAGTATGAAAATTTTTCTAAGTCCTAGCGGCGTAGACCTTTACAAGAGTGTGGAGCCTCAACGGTGCGACTTAGAGGAAAAAGTGTATCTTTCTTTTTTACGCAGAATCGAAAAAGAAACAACATTGCACTGGGCGAAAAATTTCGTTAATAGGCCAATTTTGCGACTTATTGTTGATTAACCGCTTTCGTAAGGACGGGCGGCAGTGGTGTTTCCGCCAAGACAGTAGAGCGGCAGCGGTGCGACCTAGAGGAAAAAGTTTTAATACTTTCTGGCGCGGAATCGAAAGAGAAACAATATTGCCCGGGGCGAAAATTTTTGTTAATAAACAAATTTTTGCAACTTATTGTTAATTAACCGATTTCCTAATTTCGGCGGGCGATCGAAGTGTCGTATTCTTGTAGAGCATCGCAAGCCATGAAACTTTCGTCCCAAACGTTTTCCTCTACAACGCTTTCCTATACCGATAAAATCGAGAGAAAAAATCGTAAAGTATGAAAATTTTTCTAAGTCCTAGCGGCGTAGACCTTTACAAGAGTGTGGAGCCTCAACGGTGCGACTTAGAGGAAAAAGTGTATCTTTCTTTTTTACGCAGAATCGAAAAAGAAACAACATTGCACTGGGCGAAAAATTTCGTTAATAGGCCAATTTTGCGACTTATTGTTGATTAACCGCTTTCGTAAGGACGGGCGGCAGTGGTGTTTCCGCCAAGACAGTAGAGCGGCAGCGGTGCGACCTAGAGGAAAAAGTTTTAATACTTTCTGGCGCGGAATCGAAAGAGAAACAATATTGCCCGGGGCGAAAATTTTTGTTAATAAACAAATTTTTGCAACTTATTGTTAATTAACCGATTTCCTAATTTCGGCGGGCGATCGAAATGTCGTATTCTTGTAGAGCATCGCAAGCCATGAAACTTTCGTCCCAAACGTTTTCCTCTACAACGCTTTCCTATACCGTTAAAATCGAGAGAAAAAATCGTAAAGTATGAAAATTTTTCTAAGTCCTAGCGGCGTAGACCTTTACAAGAGTGTGGAGCCTCAACGGTGCGACTTAGAGGAAAAAGTGTATCTTTCTTTTTTACGCAGAATCGAAAAAGAAACAACATTGCACTGGGCGAAAAATTTCGTTAATAGGCCAATTTTGCGACTTATTGTTGATTAACCGCTTTCGTAAGGACGGGCGGCAGTGGTGTTTCCGCCAAGACAGTAGAGCGGCAGCGGTGCGACCTAGAGGAAAAAGTTTTAATACTTTCTGGCGCGGAATCGAAAGAGAAACAATATTGCCCGGGGCGAAAATTTTTGTTAATAAACAAATTTGTGCAACTTATTGTTAATTAACCGATTTCCTAATTTCGGCGGGCGATCGAAATGTCGTATTCTTGTAGAGCATCGCAAGCCATGAAACTTTCGTCCCAAACGTTTTCCTCTACAACGCTTTCCTATACCGTTAAAATCGAGAGAAAAAATCGTAAAGTATGAAAATTTTTCAAAGTCCTAGCGGCGTAGACCTTTACAAGAGTGTGGAGCCTCAACGGTGCGACTTAGAGGAAAAAGTGTATCTTTCTTTTTTACGCAGAATCGAAAAAGAAACAACATTGCACTGGGCGAAAAATTTCGTTAATAGGCCAATTTTGCGACTTATTGTTGATTAACCGCTTTCGTAAGGACGGGCGGCAGTGGTGTTTCCGCCAAGACAGTAGAGCGGCAGCGGTGCGACCTAGAGGAAAAAGTTTTAATACTTTCTGGCGCGGAATCGAAAGAGAAACAATATTGCCCGGGGCGAAAATTTTTGTTAATAAACAAATTTTTGCAACTTATTGTTAATTAACCGATTTCCTAATTTCGGCGGGCGATCGAAGTGTCGTATTCTTGTAGAGCATCGCAAGCCATGAAACTTTCGTCCCAAACGTTTTCCTCTACAACGCTTTCCTATACCGATAAAATCGAGAGAAAAAATCGTAAAGTATGAAAATTTTTCTAAGTCCTAGCGGCGTAGACCTTTACAAGAGTGTGGAGCCTCAACGGTGCGACTTAGAGGAAAAAGTGTATCTTTCTTTTTTACGCAGAATCGAAAAAGAAACAACATTGCACTGGGCGAAAAATTTCGTTAATAGGCCAATTTTGCGACTTATTGTTGATTAACCGCTTTCGTAAGGACGGGCGGCAGTGGTGTTTCCGCCAAGACAGTAGAGCGGCAGCGGTGCGACCTAGAGGAAAAAGTTTTAATACTTTCTGGCGCGGAATCGAAAGAGAAACAATATTGCCCGGGGCGAAAATTTTTGTTAATAAACAAATTTTTGCAACTTATTGTTAATTAACCGATTTCCTAATTTCGGCGGGCGATCGAAGTGTCGTATTCTTGTAGAGCATCGCAAGCCATGAAACTTTCGTCCCAAACGTTTTCCTCTACAACGCTTTCCTATACCGATAAAATCGAGAGAAAAAATCGTAAAGTATGAAAATTTTTCTAAGTCCTAGCGGCGTAGACCTTTACAAGAGTGTGGAGCCTCAACGGTGCGACTTAGAGGAAAAAGTGTATCTTTCTTTTTTACGCAGAATCGAAAAAGAAACAACATTGCACTGGGCGAAAAATTTCGTTAATAGGCCAATTTTGCGACTTATTGTTGATTAACCGCTTTCGTAAGGACGGGCGGCAGTGGTGTTTCCGCCAAGACAGTAGAGCGGCAGCGGTGCGACCTAGAGGAAAAAGTTTTAATACTTTCTGGCGCGGAATCGAAAGAGAAACAATATTGCCCGGGGCGAAAATTTTTGTTAATAAACAAATTTTTGCAACTTATTGTTAATTAACCGATTTCCTAATTTCGGCGGGCGATCGAAGTGTCGTATTCTTGTAGAGCATCGCAAGCCATGAAACTTTCGTCCCAAACGTTTTCCTCTACAACGCTTTCCTATACCGATAAAATCGAGAGAAAAAATCGTAAAGTATGAAAATTTTTCTAAGTCCTAGCGGCGTAGACCTTTACAAGAGTGTGGAGCCTCAACGGTGCGACTTAGAGGAAAAAGTGTATCTTTCTTTTTTACGCAGAATCGAAAAAGAAACAACATTGCACTGGGCGAAAAATTTCGTTAATAGGCCAATTTTGCGACTTATTGTTGATTAACCGCTTTCGTAAGGACGGGCGGCAGTGGTGTTTCCGCCAAGACAGTAGAGCGGCAGCGGTGCGACCTAGAGGAAAAAGTTTTAATACTTTCTGGCGCGGAATCGAAAGAGAAACAATATTGCCCGGGGCGAAAATTTTTGTTAATAAACAAATTTTTGCAACTTATTGTTAATTAACCGATTTCCTAATTTCGGCGGGCGATCGAAATGTCGTATTCTTGTAGAGCATCGCAAGCCATGAAACTTTCGTCCCAAACGTTTTCCTCTACAACGCTTTCCTATACCGTTAAAATCGAGAGAAAAAATCGTAAAGTATGAAAATTTTTCTAAGTCCTAGCGGCGTAGACCTTTACAAGAGTGTGGAGCCTCAACGGTGCGACTTAGAGGAAAAAGTGTATCTTTCTTTTTTACGCAGAATCGAAAAAGAAACAACATTGCACTGGGCGAAAAATTTCGTTAATAGGCCAATTTTGCGACTTATTGTTGATTAACCGATTTCGTAAGGACGGGCGGCAGTGGTGTTTCCGCCAAGACAGTAGAGCGGCAGCGGTGCGACCTAGTGGAAAAAGTTTTAATACTTTCTGGCGCGGAATCGAAAGAGAAACAATATTGCCCGGGGCGAAAATTTTTGTTAATAAACAAATTTTTGCAACTTATTGTTAATTAAGCGATTTCCTAATTTCGGCGGGCGATCGAAATGTCGTATTCTTGTAGAGCATCGCAAACCATGAAACTTTCGTCCCAAACGTTTTCCTCTACAACGCTTTCCTATACCGATAAATTCGAGAGAAAAAATCGTAAAGTATGAAAATTTTTCTAAGTCCTAGCGGCGTAGACCTTTACAAGAGTGTGGAGCCTCAACGGTGCGACTTAGAGGAAAAAGTGTATCTTTCTTTTTTACGCAGAATCGAAAAAGAAACAACATTGCACTGGGCGAAAAATTTCGTTAATAGGCCAATTTTGCGACTTATTGTTGATTAACCGCTTTCGTAAGGACGGGCGGCAGTGGTGTTTCCGCCAAGACAGTAGAGCGGCAGCGGTGCGACCTAGAGGAAAAAGTTTTAATACTTTCTGGCGCGGAATCGAAAGAGAAACAATATTGCCCGGGGCGAAAATTTTTGTTAATAAACAAATTTTTGCAACTTATTGTTAATTAACCGATTTCCTAATTTCGGCGGGCGATCGAAGTGTCGTATTCTTGTAGAGCATCGCAAGCCATGAAACTTTCGTCCCAAACGTTTTCCTCTACAACGCTTTCCTATACCGATAAAATCGAGAGAAAAAATCGTAAAGTATGAAAATTTTTCTAAGTCCTAGCGGCGTAGACCTTTACAAGAGTGTGGAGCCTCAACGGTGCGACTTAGAGGAAAAAGTGTATCTTTCTTTTTTACGCAGAATCGAAAAAGAAACAACATTGCACTGGGCGAAAAATTTCGTTAATAGGCCAATTTTGCGACTTATTGTTGATTAACCGCTTTCGTAAGGACGGGCGGCAGTGGTGTTTCCGCCAAGACAGTAGAGCGGCAGCGGTGCGACCTAGAGGAAAAAGTTTTAATACTTTCTGGCGCGGAATCGAAAGAGAAACAATATTGCCCGGGGCGAAAATTTTTGTTAATAAACAAATTTTTGCAACTTATTGTTAATTAACCGATTTCCTAATTTCGGCGGGCGATCGAAATGTCGTATTCTTGTAGAGCATCGCAAGCCATGAAACTTTCGTCCCAAACGTTTTCCTCTACAACGCTTTCCTATACCGTTAAAATCGAGAGAAAAAATCGTAAAGTATGAAAATTTTTCTAAGTCCTAGCGGCGTAGACCTTTACAAGAGTGTGGAGCCTCAACGGTGCGACTTAGAGGAAAAAGTGTATCTTTCTTTTTTACGCAGAATCGAAAAAGAAACAACATTGCACTGGGCGAAAAATTTCGTTAATAGGCCAATTTTGCGACTTATTGTTGATTAACCGCTTTCGTAAGGACGGGCGGCAGTGGTGTTTCCGCCAAGACAGTAGAGCGGCAGCGGTGCGACCTAGAGGAAAAAGTTTTAATACTTTCTGGCGCGGAATCGAAAGAGAAACAATATTGCCCGGGGCGAAAATTTTTGTTAATAAACAAATTTGTGCAACTTATTGTTAATTAACCGATTTCCTAATTTCGGCGGGCGATCGAAATGTCGTATTCTTGTAGAGCATCGCAAGCCATGAAACTTTCGTCCCAAACGTTTTCCTCTACAACGCTTTCCTATACCGTTAAAATCGAGAGAAAAAATCGTAAAGTATGAAAATTTTTCTAAGTCCTAGCGGCGTAGACCTTTACAAGAGTGTGGAGCCTCAACGGTGCGACTTAGAGGAAAAAGTGTATCTTTCTTTTTTACGCAGAATCGAAAAAGAAACAACATTGCACTGGGCGAAAAATTTCGTTAATAGGCCAATTTTGCGACTTATTGTTGATTAACCGCTTTCGTAAGGACGGGCGGCAGTGGTGTTTCCGCCAAGACAGTAGAGCGGCAGCGGTGCGACCTAGAGGAAAAAGTTTTAATACTTTCTGGCGCGGAATCGAAAGAGAAACAATATTGCCCGGGGCGAAAATTTTTGTTAATAAACAAATTTTTGCAACTTATTGTTAATTAACCGATTTCCTAATTTCGGCGGGCGATCGAAGTGTCGTATTCTTGTAGAGCATCGCAAGCCATGAAACTTTCGTCCCAAACGTTTTCCTCTACAACGCTTTCCTATACCGATAAAATCGAGAGAAAAAATCGTAAAGTATGAAAATTTTTCTAAGTCCTAGCGGCGTAGACCTTTACAAGAGTGTGGAGCCTCAACGGTGCGACTTAGAGGAGAAAGTGTATCTTTCTTTTTTACGCAGAATCGAAAAAGAAACAACATTGCACTGGGCGAAAAATTTCGTTAATAGGCCAATTTTGCGACTTATTGTTGATTAACCGCTTTCGTAAGGACGGGCGGCAGTGGTGTTTCCGCCAAGACAGTAGAGCGGCAGCGGTGCGACCTAGAGGAAAAAGTTTTAATACTTTCTGGCGCGGAATCGAAAGAGAAACAATATTGCCCGGGGCGAAAATTTTTGTTAATAAACAAATTTTTGCAACTTATTGTTAATTAACCGATTTCCTAATTTCGGCGGGCGATCGAAATGTCGTATTCTTGTAGAGCATCGCAAGCCATGAAACTTTCGTCCCAAACGTTTTCCTCTACAACGCTTTCCTATACCGTTAAAATCGAGAGAAAAAATCGTAAAGTATGAAAATTTTTCTAAGTCCTAGCGGCGTAGACCTTTACAAGAGTGTGGAGCCTCAACGGTGCGACTTAGAGGAAAAAGTGTATCTTTCTTTTTTACGCAGAATCGAAAAAGAAACAACATTGCACTGGGCGAAAAATTTCGTTAATAGGCCAATTTTGCGACTTATTGTTGATTAACCGCTTTCGTAAGGACGGGCGGCAGTGGTGTTTCCGCCAAGACAGTAGAGCGGCAGCGGTGCGACCTAGAGGAAAAAGTTTTAATACTTTCTGGCGCGGAATCGAAAGAGAAACAATATTGCCCGGGGCGAAAATTTTTGTTAATAAACAAATTTGTGCAACTTATTGTTAATTAACCGATTTCCTAATTTCGGCGGGCGATCGAAATGTCGTATTCTTGTAGAGCATCGCAAGCCATGAAACTTTCGTCCCAAACGTTTTCCTCTACAACGCTTTCCTATACCGTTAAAATCGAGAGAAAAAATCGTAAAGTATGAAAATTTTTCTAAGTCCTAGCGGCGTAGACCTTTACAAGAGTGTGGAGCCTCAACGGTGCGACTTAGAGGAAAAAGTGTATCTTTCTTTTTTACGCAGAATCGAAAAAGAAACAACATTGCACTGGGCGAAAAATTTCGTTAATAGGCCAATTTTGCGACTTATTGTTGATTAACCGATTTCGTAAGGACGGGCGGCAGTGGTGTTTCCGCCAAGACAGTAGAGCGGCAGCGGTGCGACCTAGTGGAAAAAGTTTTAATACTTTCTGGCGCGGAATCGAAAGAGAAACAATATTGCCCGGGGCGAAAATTTTTGTTAATAAACAAATTTTTGCAACTTATTGTTAATTAAGCGATTTCCTAATTTCGGCGGGCGATCGAAATGTCGTATTCTTGTAGAGCATCGCAAACCATGAAACTTTCGTCCCAAACGTTTTCCTCTACAACGCTTTCCTATACCGATAAAATCGAGAGAAAAAATCGTAAAGTATGAAAATTTTTCTAAGTCCTAGCGGCGTAGACCTTTACAAGAGTGTGGAGCCTCAACGGTGCGACTTAGAGGAAAAAGTGTATCTTTCTTTTTTACGCAGAATCGAAAAAGAAACAACATTGCACTGGGCGAAAAATTTCGTTAATAGGCCAATTTTGCGACTTATTGTTGATTAACCGCTTTCGTAAGGACGGGCGGCAGTGGTGTTTCCGCCAAGACAGTAGAGCGGCAGCGGTGCGACCTAGAGGAAAAAGTTTTAATACTTTCTGGCGCGGAATCGAAAGAGAAACAATATTGCCCGGGGCGAAAATTTTTGTTAATAAACAAATT
>CAXDIW010000292.1:5000-7500 GCA_963989415.1 Cerceris ruficornis | reverse complement strand
TATCTCCTCGTAGGAATACCGGCGGGTCACAGAAATCAAAACTAAACTTTAGTTCGGAGTCTGAGAAAGGTTTGGAACAACGACACGCCAATGTCGTGAGCACGCGACTGTGTCAGTCTTTTTCCTCGCTCTCCCACGACCATAGAGAAGGTTCGTTCGAGGACAGAGTTTCGTGAATTGTTCTTCCCGGACAATTTAACGTCGGTCCAGTATTTGTGTTTCTCTTTTCTCGGTAAACTATGCGCTCTGCTTAACCACTCTCCTACCTACCACACTCTTTAATTGTTACACACACACCCTCGCTCACACCTCTCTCTCTCTCTCTCTCTTTACACGTTCGAGAACTTGTCAGTTATTACAGCCACTCTCTGCACACGCTCTCCTGGTAGAGATATAATATATATTTCTTCTCCAGGAGGGTTCTTTTCGAGCAGATGCGGCAACGAAGAAGCTTGAGAGAGACAGTGTGAGTCTGGGTTAGGTCGGAGAATTTCAGAGCACAAAGCACCTCGAAATGGAACGCAAATTTAAGAGTCGGGGACTCGACGACCGGGCACGAAAATCTGCGACGATCGTGGGAGACACGAAATTGGCGGCGTGGAGCTCTCTCGGACGATTTCGTTCGATTGCGCAGATATCTTTGATAAAACAATTTCGTTCGAAACGCTACGATGAAAATCTCCTTCCCTAGCAATTCCCTTTTGGCATTCTCGGATACCACAGCAGTTTCTCCTTCGTTCGAGGCATAGCATCATATGTGTATGTATTCTCTCTCGTTCGAGGATGCTTTGCCAGAAACTGCGGGAAAGAAAGGTAAGAGAGATATTATTTTCATCGCGCGGTATTACGTTCGATCTCTTTCTGTACGAAACTAAAAAGAGTTGTTCTCTGCGCAATCTAAGACGTACACGTCCTTTTCGTTCTTTCAATCCTCCGCACTTTTCTCGTTCTCTTATAATCATTTCAGACGACGTCGGATCCGCGTCGAGGAGAGACGTTATTATTCTCTTCCAGTCTGCGGCAAATTCCGACGAACGTCCAACAAATTCGCTCGTACGAGACTCTACTAGTGTCTTCTCCTCATGATGAAGGAAGACACAAAGAGCCACGCAAGCAGTTTTTGGGTACATAAACGACCCTCAGCCAGGCGTGGTCCGGGAATTATATCCGAGGACCGCAATGTGCGTTCGAAATGTCGATGTTCATGTGTCCTGCAGTTCACACGTTGACGCGCAATTAGCTGCGTTCTTCATCGACCCACGAGCCAAGTGATCCACCGTTCAGGGTTGTATTTGCATTATATGCTTTTTGCTTCGTATAGAAAGCAAACATGGTTCAGGTGTTCTCCCTCGGACAAGCCGAGGCTCGGTTTAACCGCGTTCCGGAGCGCTAGAACGAGGCCGAGCACCGTTAGTCGTTTAGATGACGACAACGGCAAAATCGGAGTTTAAGTTTGTCGATCCGACCGTGAGAACGAGCGTCCGCACCCTCGTCGTAACGAGACTACGCACACCAGTGCTTCATCGGCCGTCAGCACGGAGAGTGCCATCAAAAATTCTGACACGAAGGGGACAGCAATAATAACGTAGAGAGAGGAGCTCTGAGAAGAGAAGGGTCTTCGTGGATTGCGCCTTCGGGTATCCCGCAGCAGGCTCTTTCCACGCTAGTGTTCTACACCCCTCTTCCTTCATCAGAGCGCTTCCGTTCGAACTCTCAACAACGCTATTTTCGTTCAAATGTCCACACACACGAAGTACACGAGAGAACACTTCTTCGCAAACGGTAAAGTCGCAAAAGTAGTTCCGTGACGAGCTGCTTTGCTGTTTGTCGCCGCCGCCGCGCCGCAAAGGAAAGACCACTCTTCTTTCCCCTTTCAGCGACAACGACGACGACATTAGACAGCAGTCGTTCTGGAACATCGTTCGAAAGCGAACTTATTTCCGGAGGCGCAAAATCTATCTCTTAAAATATTGTCGTTCGAATGAGACAGATCTCTTCCTCCTCTCTCTCTCTCTTCTCATAATACTTCGTCGCGCAAAACTACACGCCGGCACACATTGCCCGACCGAACGCACAACAACGCATTCTCCTTCCTCTCAGTGTGTGGGGAGAAAGCCTCATCAAACGAGGACTCTCCGCCGATCGTTCGAACTGAGAAGAAGCACACTTGTGGACGGACGGGTTCACTCGACGCGCGTAGTTTATACGCTCGCTCAAAATTTCTTGTCAGAATTATGCCGAATCTTCAAACTCTTTGGCGAAAGAGGAAAGACAACTCTTCTTTTCCTCTTTGTGCTGCTGCTGCTCTCGCTTCAGAGTAGAAGACATCGACAAGTTGACTCCGATGGCACAACTACGAGAACCGTGTGCAACGCTATCGTTAAGCTCACGTTCGTTCGAGATCTCGCAGATTGTGCTCGTTCGAAAGGAATTTCTCCGCTTATTCGGTAAGAAGTGCTCGAAGAGCGACGGTTTCGTTCGATGGAGAAGCTGACGAAGC
>CAXDIW010000292.1:0-2500 GCA_963989415.1 Cerceris ruficornis | reverse complement strand
CTAATAAATGCGTTCCTTCCATCTCTGGTCGGAACTCTAGTTTGCATGTATTAGCTCTAGAATTACCACAGTTATCCAAGTAAGTTTAGGTACCATCCAAGGAACCATAACTGATTTAATGAGCCATTCGCGGTTTCACCTTAATTCGGCATGTACTGAGACATGCATGGCTTAATCTTTGAGACAAGCATATGACTACTGGCAGGATCAACCAGGGAGCGCAAATTTTTCGTTCGAACCTCGCCTCGACACGGTTCTTCGAAAAAGAGAGTCTTCGAGCTGTTCGTTCGACTCGTCGTCGGTTCGAATTCGACCGATCGACGAAACTCTAGGTCTCTCCATTTCGTCCTATACTCAAATATTCGCATATGTTCCACAAAACTACAAATGCGTTCTCTCTTTCGGCCAAATAATGCGTTTTCCCTTCTCTCTTTTAATAAATTTCGTACACTTTTGCAGTAAAGTGACAAATTTCCTCCAACTCCTTCTCGCATATGTTCCACCAAACTACAAATGCGTTCCTCCAGCCAAATAGTTTTCTATTAATAAAGATCGTACTTTACAGTAGTAAAGTGACATATTTTCCACCAAATATGCCTTTAAAAAAATTTCTCCTCCTCCTTCCGAGTGCCTTTATTTGCCATCCGTTCTTAACAAGAGCACGAATGTAACGCATTCGTAGGCCAGGCCCAACCTCTCAGCCCGGCCTAAAAAGATAACCTCAAAATTGCTCAACGGTATATGGCGCACTCACTATTCCTTTCGCCAGTTCTGCTATTAAAGTTCGTACACGACTTTTCGGTACGTTTCAACTTTGCTTTATATGTCTATGTCAACAGATATTCTCGCACGGAGACTAGAGTGGTCGCTCAGTAGGTGCTCGAAACGTCGAATCTAAAAAGACACCGACGCCTCTTACATCCAAAATCCCCGAAAGAGGATAGTCGCCACATAAGGGTCATTCAGTACAGAACTTCGACCCGTGGCAATGTAGTGTAGAGATTTAAATAGTATGTATAAAGTACGTTCGAATGGATACGCACGAAGCGCAACCGATGGCAGTCGACCGAGCGGCTGCCCCGGCCGGATCGTTCGCACCAAGGTCTCTCTTATAGTACCCAGGGCGCCAGCATGAGCGTCGGCGCCGGCACGGCCGACCGCCGGCCGCCCGCCTAGGTAAAGTCCCCCGGTACTTTCGGACTGTTGGGACTTTGACGCTCGAGCGAAGGCTAGTTCACAAGAGTAAAGTATGCTTAATTATTCGAAATTCGAGATTTTTTTTTTACAGATACTCGCGGAAGGGCTAATTAATAAATAATGCCAGGAAAAAATTTAATTTTTTTTAAAAATTTAAATTTTACGGCGAGTTGAAGTTAGGCTCAAAACTCAAAAAAATTATTTTTGGAAAACAAAATATAGATTCTCGTATAAGATCAAAATACTAACAACTTTTTATAAGGGTGTTTTTAATTTTACATTGTAGATTAGAAAATATTTAACAATAATTAGAGCGATAAAAATTTTTTTTAATCGCAGAAATTTTCTAAAACCACCAATCGACGGGGATGGGTATTTGAAGCAATTAATGTTATACACGTATACAAGCAAAACAAAATATTTATAAAGTTATTGTAGAATAACCGTTGCGTATGAAAATTTTTCTAAGTCCCAGCGGCGTAGACCTTTACAAGAGTGTAGAGCCTCAACGGTGCGACTTAGAGGAAAAAGTGTATCTTTCTTTTTTACGCAGAATCGAAAAAGAAACAACATTGCCCTGGGCGAAAAATTTCGTTAATAGGCCAATTTTGCGACTTATTGTTGATTAACCGCTTTCGTAAGGACGGGCGGCAGTGGTGTTTCCGCCAAGACAGTAGAGCGGCAGCGGTGCGACCTAGAGGAAAAAGTTTTAATACTTTCTGGCGCGGAATCGAAAGAGAAACAATATTGCCCGGGGCGAAAATTTTTGTTAATAAACAAATTTGTGCAACTTATTGTTAATTAACCGATTTCCTAATTTCGGCGGGCGATCGAAATGTCGTATTCTTGTAGAGCATCGCAAGCCATGAAACTTTCGTCCCAAACGTTTTCCTCTACAACGCTTTCCTATACCGTTAAAATCGAGAGAAAAAATCGTAAAGTATGAAAATTTTTCTAAGTCCTAGCGGCGTAGACCTTTACAAGAGTGTGGAGCCTCAACGGTGCGACTTAGAGGAAAAAGTGTATCTTTCTTTTTTACGCAGAATCGAAAAAGAAACAACATTGCACTGGGCGAAAAATTTCGTTAATAGGCCAATTTTGCGACTTATTGTTGATTAACCGATTTCGTAAGGACGGGCGGCAGTGGTGTTTCCGCCAAGACAGTAGAGCGGCAGCGGTGCGACCTAGTGGAAAAAGTTTTAATACTTTCTGGCGCGGAATCGAAAGAGAAACAATATTGCCCGGGGCGAAAATTTTTGTTAATAAACAAATTTTTGCAACTTATTGTTAATTAAGCGATTTC
>CAXDIW010000291.1:0-129000 GCA_963989415.1 Cerceris ruficornis | reverse complement strand
TTCGCCAATTTTTTGTTCTACAAGTTTAAGTGAACAATGAGCCCCATTGTTAATCGTTTATCGGAAATTATTTGTAAATTTCGACAAGTAGAACAATGAATGGAACAGGTAGACTGTTGAAATGATTGTATATATTGCTTCTATATAGTCCAAGAAACATATATGCAATGCATCCAAACAGTACCATTCGCCACTTTTTTGTTCTTCATGTTTAAGTGAACAACGAGCCCCATTGTTAATCCTTTAAAGGAAATTATTTGTAAATTTCGACAAGTAGAACAATGATTGGAACACGTAGACGGTTGAAATCTTTGTATATATTGCTTCCATATAGTCTAAGAAACATATATGCAAAGCATCTAAACAGTAACAATCGCCAATTTTATGTTCTTCAAGTTTAAGTGAACTACGAGCCCAATTGTTAATCCTTTAAAGGAAATTATTTGTAAATTTCGGCAAGTAGAACAATGAATGGAATAGGTAGACGGTTGAAATCATTGTATATATTGCTTCTATATAGTCTAAGAAACATATATGCAAAGCATCCAAACAGTACAATTCGCCAATTTTTTGTTCTTCAAGTTTAAGTGAACAATGAGACCCATTGTTAATCCTTTATCGGAAATTATTTCTAACTTTCGACAAGTAGAACAATGAATGGAACAGGTAGACGGTTGAAATCTTTGTATATATTGCTTCTATATAGTCTAAGAAACATATATGCAAAGCATCCAAACAATACAATTCGCCAATTTTTTGTTCTTCAAGTTTAAGTGAACAATGAGCCCCAATGGTTAATCGTTTATCGGAAATTATTTGTAACTTTCGACAAGTAGAATAATGAATGGAACAGGTAGACGGTTGAAATCTTTGTATATATTGCTTCTATATAGTCTAAGAAACATATATGCAAAGCATCCAAACAGTACAATTCGCCAATTTATTGTTCTTCAAGTTTAAGTTAACAACGAGCCCCATTGTTAATCCTTTAAAGGAAATTATGTGTAAATTTCGACAAGTAGAACATTGGAACACGTAGACGGTTGAAATCTTTGTATATATTGCTTCCATATAGTCTAAGAAACATGTACGCAAAGCATCCAAACAGTACCATTCGCCAATTTTTTGGTCTTCATGTTTAAGTGAACAATGAGCCCCAATGGTTAATCCTTTATCGGAAATTATTTGTAATTTTCGACAAGTCGAACAATGAATGGAACAGGTAGACGGTTGAAATATTTGTATATATTGCTTCTATATAATATAAGAAACATTTATTCAAAGCATCCAAACAGTACCATTCGCCAATTTTTTGTTCTTCAAGTTTAAGTGAACTACGAGCCCCATTGTTAATCCATTAAGGGAAATTATTTGTAACTTGCGACAAGTAGAACAATGAGTGGATCAGGTAGACGGTTGAGATCATTGTATATATTGCTTCCATATAGTCTAAGAAACATATATGCAAAGCAACCAAACAGTACTATTCGCCAATTTTTTGATCTTCAGGTTTAAGTAAACTACGATCCCCATTGTTAATCCCTTAACGGAAATTAATTGTAACTTTCTACAAGTAGAACAATGATTGGAACACGTAGACGGTTGAAATCTTTGTATATATTGCTTCCATATAGTCTAAGAAACATATATGCAAAGCATCCAAACCGTACAATTCGCCAATTTTTTGTTCTTCAAGTTTAAGTGAACAATGAGCCCCAATGGTTAATCCTTTATCGGTAATTATTTGTAACTTTCGACAAGTACAACAATGAATGGAACAGGTAGACGGTTGAAATCCTTGTATATATTGCTTCCATATAGTCTAAGAAACATGTACGCAAAGCATTCAAACAGTACCATTCGCCAATTTTTTGTCCTTCAAGTTTAAGTGAACAATGAGCCCCATTGTTAATCCTTTATAGGAAATTATTTGTAACTTTCGACAAGTAGAACAATGAATGGAACAGGTAGACGGTTGAAATCTTTGTATATATTGCTTCTATATAGTCTAAGAAACATATATGCAAAGCATCCAAACAGTACAATTCGCGAATTTTTTGTTCTTCAAGTTTAAGTGAACAATGAGCCCCAATGGTTAATCCTTTATCGGTAATTATTTGTAATTTTCGACAAGTAGAACAATGAATGGAACTGGTAGACGGTTGAAATCTTTGTATATATTGCTTCTATATAATCTAAGAAACATATATGCAAAGCATCTAAACAGTAACAATCGCCAATTTTTTGTTCTTCAAGTTTAAGTGAACTACGAGCCCAATTGTTAATCCTTTAAAGGAAATTATTTGTAAATTTCGACAAGTAGAACAATGAATAGATCATGTAGACGGTTGAAATCATTGTATATATTGCTTCTATATAGTCTACGAAACATATATGCAAAGCATCCAAACAGTACAATTCGCCAATTTTTTGTTCTTCAAGTTTAAGTAAACTACGATCCCCATTGTTAATCCCTTAACGGAAATTATTTGGAACTTTCGACAAGTAGAACAGAGAATGGAACAGGTAGACGGTTGAAATCTTTGTATATATTGCTTCTATATAGTATAAGAAACATATATGCAAAGCATCCAAACAGTACAATTCCCCAATTTTTTGTTCTTCAAGTTTAAGTGAACAATGAGCCCTAATGATTAATCCTTTATCGGTAATTATTTGTAACTTTCGACAAGTAGAACAATGAATGGAACAGGTAGACGGTTGAAACCCTTGTATATATTGCGTCTATATAAACTAAGAAACATATATGCATAGCATCCAAACAGTACCATTCGCCAATTTTTTGTTCTTCAAGTTTAAGTGAACTACGAGCCCCATTGTAAATCCTTTAAAGGAAATTATTTGTAAATTTCGACAAGTAGAACAATGAATGGAACAGGTAGACTGTTGAAATCATTGTATATATTGCTTCTATATAGTCTAAGAAACATATATGCAAAGCGTCCAAACAGTACAATTCGCCAATTATTTGATCTTCAAGTTTAAGTGAACTACGAGCCCCATTGTTAATACTTTAACGGAAATTATTTGTAACTTGCGACAAGTAGAACAATGAATGGAACAGGTAGCCGGTTGAAATCAATGTATATATTGCTTCTATATAGTCTAAGAAACATATATGCAAAGCATCCAAAAAGTACCATTCGCCAATTTTTTGTTCTTCAAGTTTAAGTGAACTACGAGCCCCATTGTTAATCCTTTAAAGGAAATTATTTGTAACTTTCGACAAGTAGAACAATGAATGGAACAGGTAGACGGTTGAAATCTTTGTATATATTGCTTCTATATAGTCTAAGAAACATATATGCAAAGCATCCAAACAGTACAATTCGCCAATTTTTTGTTCTTCAAGTATAAGTGAACAGCGAGCCCCATTGATAATCATGAAATGGCAATTATTTGTAACTATCTACAAGTAGAACAATGAATAGTACAGGTAGACGGGTGAAATCTTTCTATATATTGCTTCTAAATAGTCTAAGAAACATCTATGCAAAGCATCCAAACAGTACCATTAGCCAATTTTTTGTCCTTCAAGTTTAAGTGAACAATGAGCCCCAATGGTTAATCCTTTATCGGAAATTATTTGTAATATTCGGCAAGTAGAACAATGAATGGAACAGGTAGACGGGTGAAATCTTTCTAAATATTGCTTCTAAATAGTCTAAGAAGCATCTATGCAAAGCATCCAAACAGTACAATTCCCCAATTTTTTGTTCTTCAAGTTTAAGTGAACTACGAGCCCCATTGTTAATCCTTTAAAAGAAATTATTTCGAAATTTCGACAAGTAGAACAATGAATGGATCATGTAGACGGTTGAAATCGTTGTATATATTGCTTCTATATAGTCTACGAAACATATATGCAAAGCATCCAAACAGTACAATGCGCCAATTTTTTGTTCTACAAGTTTAAGTGAACAATGAGCCCCATTGTTAATCGTTTATCGGAAATTATTTGTAAATTTCGACAAGTAGAACAATGAATGGAACAGGTAGACTGTTGAAATGATTGTATATATTGCTTCTATATAGTCCAAGAAACATATATGCAAAGCGTCCAAACAGTACAATTCGCCAATTTTTTGCTCTTCAAGTTTAAGTGAACTACGAGCCCCATTGTTAATCCTTTAAAGGAAATTATTTGTAAATTTCGGCAAGTAGAACAATGAATGAAATAGGTAGACGGTTGAAATCATTGTATATATTGCTTCTATATAGTCTAAGAAACATATATGCAAAGCATCCAAACAGTACAATCCGCCAATTTTTTGTTCTTCAAGTTTAAGTGAACTACGAGCCCTATTGTTAATCTTTAACGGAAATTATTTGTAACTTGCGACAAGTAGAACAATGAATGGAACAGGTAGCCGGTTGAAATCAATGTATATATTGCTTCTATATAGTCTAAGAAACATATATGCAATGCATCCAAACAGTACCATTCGCCACTTTTTTGTTCTTCATGTTTAAGTGAACAACGAGCCCCATTGTTAATCCTTTAAAGGAAATTATTTGTAAATTTCGACAAGTAGAACAATGATTGGAACACGTAGACGGTTGAAATCTTTGTATATATTGCTTCCATATAGTCTAAGAAACATATATGCAAAGCATCTAAACAGTAACAATCGCCAATTTTTTGTTCTTCAAGTTTAAGTGAACTACGAGCCCAATTGTTAATCCTTTAAAGGAAATTATTTGTAAATTTCGGCAAGTAGAACAATGAATGGAATAGATAGACGGTTGAAATCATTGTATATATTGCTTCTATATAGTCTAAGAAACATATATGCAAAGCATCCAAACAGTACAATTCGCCAATTTTTTGTTCTTCAAGTTTAAGTGAACAATGAGACCCATTGTTAATCCTTTATCGGAAATTATTTCTAACTTTCGACAAGTAGAACAATGAATGGAACAGGTAGACGGTTGAAATCTTTGTATATATTGCTTCTATATAGTCTAAGAAACATATATGCAAAGCATCCAAACAGTACAATTCGCCAATTTTTTGTTCTTCAAGTTTAAGTGAACAATGAGCCCTAATGGTTAATCCTTTATCGGTAATTATTTGTAACTTGCGACAAGTAGAACAATGAATGGAACAGGTAGACGGTTGAAATCCTTGTATATATTGCTTCCATATAGTCTAAGAAACATGAACGCAAAGCATCCAAACAGTACCATTCGCCAATTTTTTGTCCTTCAAGTTTAAGTGAACAGCGAGCCCCATTGATAATCATGAAATGGCAATTATTTGTAACTATCTACAAGTAGAACAATGAATAGTACAGGTAGACGGGTGAAATCTTTCTATATATTGCTTCTAAATAGTCTAAGAAACATGTATGCAAAGCATCCAAACAGTACAATTCGCCAATTTTTTGTTCTTCAAGTTTAAGTGAACTACGAGCCCCATTGTTAATCCTTTAACGGAAATTAATTGTAACTTTCTACAAGTAGGACAATGATTGGAACACGTAGACGGTTGAAATCTTTGTATATATTGCTCCTATATAGTCTAAGAAACATATACGCAAAGCATCCAAACAGTACCATTCGCCAATTTTTTGTTCTTCAAGTTTAAGTGAACAATGAGCCCCAATGGTTAATCCTTTATCGGAAATTACTTGTAATTTTCGACAAGTAGAACAATGAATGGAACAGGTAGACGGTTGAAATCTTTGTATATGTTGCTTCTATATAGTCTAAGAAACCTATATGCAAAGCATCTAAACAGTAACAATCGCCAATTTTTTGATCTTCAAGTTTAAGTGAACTACGAGCCCCATTGTTAATACTTTAACGGAAATTATTTGTAACTTGCGACAAGTAGAACAATGAATGGAACAGGTAGACGGTTGAAATCAATGTATATATTGCTTCTATATAGTCTAAGAAACATATATGCAAAGCATCCAAACAGTACCATTCGCCAATTTTTTGTTCTTCAAGTTTAAGTGAACAATAAGACCCATTGTTAATCCTTTATCGGAAATTATTTGTAACTTTCGACAAGTAGAACAATGAATGGAACAGGTAGATGGTTGAAATCTTTGTATATATTGCTTCTATATAGTATAAGAAACATATATGCAAAGCATACAAACAGTACAATCCGCCAATTTTTTGTTCTTCAAGTTTAAGTGAACAATGAGCCCCAATGGTTAATCCTTTATCGGAAATTATTTGTAACATTCGGCAAGTAGAACAATGAATGGAACAGGTAGACGGTTGAAATCCTTGTATATATTGCTTCCATATAGTCTAAGAAACATGTACGCAAAGCATCCAAACAGTACCATTAGCCAATTTTTTGTCCTTCAAGTTTAAGTGAACAATGAGCCCCAATGGTTAATCCTTTATCGGAAATTATTTGTAATATTCGGCAAGTAGAACAATGAATGGAACAGGTAGACGGGTGAAATCTTTCTAAATATTGCTTCTAAATAGTCTAAGAAGCATCTATGCAAAGCATCCAAACAGTACAATTCCCCAATTTTTTGTTCTTCAAGTTTAAGTGAACTACGAGCCCCATTGTTAATCCTTTAAAAGAAATTATTTCGAAATTTCGACAAGTAGAACAATGAATGGATCATGTAGACGGTTGAAATCGTTGTATATATTGCTTCTATATAGTCTACGAAACATATATGCAAAGCATCCAAACAGTACAATGCGCCAATTTTTTGTTCTACAAGTTTAAGTGAACAATGAGCCCCATTGTTAATCGTTTATCGGAAATTATTTGTAAATTTCGACAAGTAGAACAATGAATGGAACAGGTAGACTGTTGAAATGATTGTATATATTGCTTCTATATAGTCCAAGAAACATATATGCAAAGCGTCCAAACAGTACAATTCGCCAATTTTTTGCTCTTCAAGTTTAAGTGAACTACGAGCCCCATTGTTAATCCTTTAAAGGAAATTATTTGTAAATTTCGGCAAGTAGAACAATGAATGAAATAGGTAGACGGTTGAAATCATTGTATATATTGCTTCTATATAGTCTAAGAAACATATATGCAAAGCATCCAAACAGTACAATCCGCCAATTTTTTGTTCTTCAAGTTTAAGTGAACTACGAGCCCTATTGTTAATCTTTAACGGAAATTATTTGTAACTTGCGACAAGTAGAACAATGAATGGAACAGGTAGCCGGTTGAAATCAATGTATATATTGCTTCTATATAGTCTAAGAAACATATATGCAATGCATCCAAACAGTACCATTCGCCACTTTTTTGTTCTTCATGTTTAAGTGAACAACGAGCCCCATTGTTAATCCTTTAAAGGAAATTATTTGTAAATTTCGACAAGTAGAACAATGATTGGAACACGTAGACGGTTGAAATCTTTGTATATATTGCTTCCATATAGTCTAAGAAACATATATGCAAAGCATCTAAACAGTAACAATCGCCAATTTTTTGTTCTTCAAGTTTAAGTGAACTACGAGCCCAATTGTTAATCCTTTAAAGGAAATTATTTGTAAATTTCGGCAAGTAGAACAATGAATGGAATAGATAGACGGTTGAAATCATTGTATATATTGCTTCTATATAGTCTAAGAAACATATATGCAAAGCATCCAAACAGTACAATTCGCCAATTTTTTGTTCTTCAAGTTTAAGTGAACAATGAGACCCATTGTTAATCCTTTATCGGAAATTATTTCTAACTTTCGACAAGTAGAACAATGAATGGAACAGGTAGACGGTTGAAATCTTTGTATATATTGCTTCTATATAGTCTAAGAAACATATATGCAAAGCATCCAAACAATACAATTCGCCAATTTTTTGTTCTTCAAGTTTAAGTGAACAATGAGCCCCAATGGTTAATCGTTTATCGGAAATTATTTGTAACTTTCGACAAGTAGAATAATGAATGGAACAGGTAGACGGTTGAAATCTTTGTATATATTGCTTCTATATAGTCTAAGAAACATATATGCAAAGCATCCAAACAGTACAATTCGCCAATTTATTGTTCTTCAAGTTTAAGTTAACAACGAGCCCCATTGTTAATCCTTTAAAGGAAATTATGTGTAAATTTCGACAAGTAGAACATTGGAACACGTAGACGGTTGAAATCTTTGTATATATTGCTTCCATATAGTCTAAGAAACATGTACGCAAAGCATCCAAACAGTACCATTCGCCAATTTTTTGGTCTTCATGTTTAAGTGAACAATGAGCCCCAATGGTTAATCCTTTATCGGAAATTATTTGTAATTTTCGACAAGTCGAACAATGAATGGAACAGGTAGACGGTTGAAATATTTGTATATATTGCTTCTATATAATATAAGAAACATTTATTCAAAGCATCCAAACAGTACCATTCGCCAATTTTTTGTTCTTCAAGTTTAAGTGAACTACGAGCCCCATTGTTAATCCATTAAGGGAAATTATTTGTAACTTGCGACAAGTAGAACAATGAGTGGATCAGGTAGACGGTTGAGATCATTGTATATATTGCTTCCATATAGTCTAAGAAACATATATGCAAAGCAACCAAACAGTACCATTCGCCAATTTTTTGATCTTCAGGTTTAAGTAAACTACGATCCCCATTGTTAATCCCTTAACGGAAATTAATTGTAACTTTCTACAAGTAGAACAATGATTGGAACACGTAGACGGTTGAAATCTTTGTATATATTGCTTCCATATAGTCTAAGAAACATATATGCAAAGCATCCAAACAGTACAATTCGCCAATTTTTTGTTCTTCAAGTTTAAGTGAACAATGAGCCCCAATGGTTAATCCTTTATCGGTAATTATTTGTAACTTTCGACAAGTAGAACAATGAATGGAACAGGTAGACGGTTGAAATCCTTGTATATATTGCTTCCATATAGTCTAAGAAACATGTACGCAAAGCATTCAAACAGTACCATTCGCCAATTTTTTGTCCTTCAAGTTTAAGTGAACAATGAGCCCCATTGTTAATCCTTTATAGGAAATTATTTGTAACTTTCGACAAGTAGAACAATGAATGGAACAGGTAGACGGTTGAAATCTTTGTATATATTGCTTCTATATAGTCTAAGAAACATATATGCAAAGCATCCAAACAGTACAATTCGCGAATTTTTTGTTCTTCAAGTTTAAGTGAACAATGAGCCCCAATGGTTAATCCTTTATCGGTAATTATTTGTAATTTTCGACAAGTAGAACAATGAATGGAACTGGTAGACGGTTGAAATCTTTGTATATATTGCTTCTATATAATCTAAGAAACATATATGCAAAGCATCTAAACAGTAACAATCGCCAATTTTTTGTTCTTCAAGTTTAAGTGAACTACGAGCCCAATTGTTAATCCTTTAAAGGAAATTATTTGTAAATTTCGACAAGTAGAACAATGAATAGATCATGTAGACGGTTGAAATCATTGTATATATTGCTTCTATATAGTCTACGAAACATATATGCAAAGCATCCAAACAGTACAATTCGCCAATTTTTTGTTCTTCAAGTTTAAGTGAACTACGAGTCCCATTGTTAATCCTTTAACGGAAATTAATTGTAACTTTCTACAAGTAGAACAATGATTGGAACACGTAGACGGTTGAAATCTTTGTATATATTGCTTCTATATAGTCTAAGAAACATATATGCAAAGCATCCAAACAGTACAATTCGCCAATTTTTTGTTCTTCAAGTTTAAGTAAACTACGATCCCCATTGTTAATCCCTTAACGGAAATTATTTGTAACTTTCGACAAGTAGAACAATGAATGGAAAAGGTAGACGGTTGAAATCATTGTATGTATTGCTTCTATATAGTCTAAGAAACATATATGCAAAGCATCCAAACAGTACAATTCGACAATTTTTTGCTCTTCAAGTTTAAGTGAACTACGAGCCCCATTGTTAATCCTTTAATGGAAATTATTTGTAAATTTCGGCAAGTAGAACAATGATTGGAACACGTAGACGGTTGAAATCTTTGTATATATTGCTTCCATATAGTCTAAGAAACATATATGCAAAGCATCCAAACAGTACCATTCGCCAATTTTTTGTACTTCAAGTATAAGTGAACAATGAGACCCATTGTTAATCCTTTATCGGAAATTATTTGTAACTTTCGACAAGTAGATCAATGAATGGAACAGGTAGACGGTTGAAATCTTTGTATACATTGCTTCTATATAGTCTAAGAAACATGTACGCAAAGCATCCAAACAGTACCATTCGCCAATTTTTTGGTCTTCAAGTTTAAGTGAACAATGAGCCCCAATGGTTAATCCTTTATCGGAAATTATTTGTAATTTTCGACAAGTCGAACAATGAATGGAACAGGTAGACGGTTGAAATATTTGTATATATTGCTTCTATATAATATAAGAAACATATATGCAAAGCATCCAAACAGTACCATTCGCCACTTTTTTGTTCTTCAAGTTTAAGTGAACAACGAGCCCCATTGTTAATCCTTTAAAGGAAATTATTTGTAAATTTCGACAAGTAGAACAATGATTGGAACACGTAGACGGTTGAAATCTTTGTATATATTGCTTCCATATAGTCTCAGAAACATGTACGCAAAGCATCCAAACAGTACCATTCGCCAATTTTTTGTTCTTCAAGTTTAAGTGAACTACGAGCCCCATTGTTAATCCTTTAACGGAAATTAATTGTAACTTTCTACAAGTAGAACAATGATTGGAACACGTAGACGGTTGAAATCTTTGTATATATTGCTTCCATATAGTCTAAGAAACATATATGCAAAGCATCTAAACAGTACAATTCGCCAATTTATTGTTCTTCAAGTTTAAGTGAACTACGATCCCCATTGTTAATCCCTTAACGGAAATTATTTGTAACTTTCGACAAGTAGAACAATGAATGGAACAGGTAGACTGTTAAAATCATTGTATATATTGCTTCTATATAGTCCAAGAAACATATATGCAAAGCGTCCAAACAGTACAATTCGCCAATTTTTTGCTCTTCAAGTTTAAGTGAACTACGAGCCCCATTGTCAATCCTTTAAAGGAAATTATTTGTAAATTTCGACAAGTAGAACAATGAATGGATCATGTAGACGGTTGAAATCATTGTATATATTGCTTCTATATAGTCTACGAAACATATATGCAAAGCATCCAAACAGTACAATTCGCCAATTTTTTGTTCTTCAAGTTTCAGTGAACTACGAGCCCCATTGTTAATCCTTTAACGGAAATTAATTGTAACTTTCTACAAGTAGAACAATGATTGGAACACGTAGACGGTTGAAATCTTTGTATATATTGCTTCCATATAGACTAAGAAACATATATGCAAAGCATCCAAACAGTACCATTCGCCAATTTTTTGTTCTTCAAGTTTAAGTGAACAACGAGCCCCATTGTTAATCCTTTAAAGGAAATTATTTGTAAATTTCGACAAGTAGAACAATGATTGGAACACGTAGACGGTTGAAATCTTTGTATATATTGCTTCGATATAGTCTAAGAAACATATACGCAAAGCATCCAAACAGTACCATTCGCCAATTTTTGGTCTTCAAGTTTAAGTGAACAATGAGCCCCAATGGTTAATCCTTTATCGGAAATTATTTGTAATTTTCGACAAGTCGAACAATGAATGGAACAGGTAGACTGTTGAAATGATTGTATATATTGCTTCTATATAGTCCAAGAAACATATATGCAAAGCGTCCAAACAGTACAATTCGCCAATTTTTTGCTCTTCAAGTTTAAGTGAACTACGAGCCCCATTGTTAATCCTTTAAACGAAATTATTTGTAAATTTCGGCAAGTAGAACAATGAATGAAATAGGTAGACGGTTGAAATCATTGTATATATTGCTTCTATATAGTCTATGAAACATATATGCAAAGCATCCAAACAGTACAATTCGCCAATTTTTTGTTCTTCAAGTTTAAGTGAACTACGAGCCCTATTGTTAATCTTTAACGGAAATTATTTGTAACTTGCGACAAGTAGAACAATGAATGGAACAGGTAGCCGGTTGAAATCAATGTATATATTGCTGCTATATAGTCTAAGAAACATATATGTAAAGCATCCAAACAGTACAATTCGCCAATTTTTTTCTCTTCAAGTTTAAGTGAACAATGAGCCCCATTGTTAATCCTTTAAAGGAAATTATTTGTAGCTTTCGACAAGTAGAACAATGAATGGAACAGGTAGACGGTTGAAATCTTTGTATATATTGCTTCTATATAGTCTAAGAAACATATATGCAAAGCATCCAAACAGTACAATTCGCCAATTTTTTGTTCTTCAAGTTTAAGTAAACTACGATCCCCATTGTTAATCCCTTAACGGAAATTATTTGTAACTTTCGACAAGTAGAACAATGAATGGAACAGGTAGACGGTTGAAATCATTATATATATTGCTTCTATATAGTCTAAGAAACATATATGCAAAGCATCCAAACAGTACAATTCGCCAATTTTATGTTCTTCAAGTTTAAGTGAACAGCGAGCCCCTTTGATAATCATGAAATGGAAATTATTTGTAACTTTCTACAAGTAGAACAATGAATAGTGCAGTTAGACGGGTGAAATCATTCTATATATTGCTTCTAAATAGTCTAAGAAACATATATGCAAAGCATCCAAACAGTACAATTCGCCAATTTTTTGTTCTTCAAGTTTAAGTGAACCATGAGACCCATTGTTAATCCTTTATCGGAAATTATTTGTAACTTTCGACAAGTAGAACAATGAATGGAACAGGTAGACGGTTGAAATCTTTGTATATATTGCTTCTATATAGTCTAAGAAACATATATGCAAAGCAACCAAACAGTACCATTCGCCACTTTTTTGTTCTTCAAGTTTAAGTGAACAACGAGCCCCATTGTTAATCCTTTAAAGGAAATTATTTGTAAATTTCGACAAGTAGAACAATGATTGGAACACGTAGACGGTTGAAATCTTTGTATATATTGCTTCCATATAGTCTAAGAAACATGTACGCAAAGCATCCAAACAGTACCATTCGCCAATTTTTTGGTCTTCAAGTTTAAGTGAACAATGAGCCCCAATGGTTAATCCTTTATCGGAAATTATTTGTAATTTTCGACAAGTCGAACAATGAATGGAACAGGTAGACGGTTGAAATATTTGTATATATTGCTTCTATATAGTCTAAGAAACATATATGCAAAGCATCCAA
Source organism: Cerceris ruficornis (assembly GCA_963989415.1). Taxonomy (NCBI): domain Eukaryota; kingdom Metazoa; phylum Arthropoda; class Insecta; order Hymenoptera; family Crabronidae; genus Cerceris; species Cerceris ruficornis. The sequence goes on along the minus strand of CAXDIW010000291.1, from coordinate 115,798 downwards.
ACAGTACCATTCGCCAATTTTTTGTTCTTCAAATTTAAGTGAACTACGAGCCCCATTGTTAACCCTTTAAAGGAAATTATTTGTAAATTTCGACAAGTAGAACAATGAATGGAACAGGTAGACGGTTGAAATCTTTGTATATATTGCTTCTATATAGTCTAAGAAACATATATGCAAAGCATCCAAACAGTACAATTCGCCAATTTATTGTTCTTCAAGTTTAAGTTAACAACGAGCCCCATTGTTAATCCTTTAAAGGAAATTATGTGTAAATTTCGACAAGTAGAACAATGATTGGAACACGTAGACGGTTGAAATCTTTGTATATATTGCTTTCATATAGTCTAAGAAACATGTACGCAAAGCATCCAAACAGTACCATTCGCCAATTTTTTGGTCTTCAAGTTTAAGTGAACAATGAGCCCCAATGGTTAATCCTTTATCGGAAATTATTTGTAATTTTCGACAAGTCGAACAATGAATGGAACAGGTAGACGGTTGAAATATTTGTATATATTGCTTCTATATAATATAAGAAACATATATTCAAAGCATCCAAATAGTACCATTCGCCAATTTTTTGTTCTTCAAGTTTAAGTGAACTACGAGCCCCATTGTTAATCCTTTAAAGGAAATTATTTGTAAATTTCGGCAAGTAGAACAATGAATGGAATAGGTAGACGGTTGAAATCATTGTATATATTGCTTCTATATAGTCTAAGAAACATATATGCAAAGCATCCAAACAGTACAATTCGCCAATTTCTTGTTCTTCAAGTTTAAGTAAACTACGATCCCCATTGTTAATCCCATAACGGAAATTATTTGTAACTTTCGACAAGTAGAACAATGAATGGAACAGGTAGACGGTTGAAATCTTTGTATATATTGCTTCTATAAAGTCTAAGAAACATATATGCAAATCATCCAAACAGTACAATTCGCCAGTTATTTGTTCTTCAAGTTTAAGTGAACTACGAGCCCCATTGTTAATCCTTTAACGGAAATTAATTGTATCTTTCGACAAGTAGAACAATGAATGGAACAGGTAGACGGTTGAAATCTTTGTATATATTGCTTCTATAAAGTCTAAGAAACATATATGCAAATCATCCAAACAGAACAATTCGCCAATTATTTGTTCTTCAAGTTTAAGTGAACTACGAGCCCCATTGTTAATACTTTAACGGAAATTATTTGTAACTTGCGACAAGTAGAACAATGAATGGAACAGGTAGACGGTTGAAATCAATGTATATATTGCTTCTATATAGTCTAAGAAACATATATGCAAAGCAACCAAACAGTACCATTCGCCAATTTTTTGATCTTCAGGTTTAAGTGAACAGCGAGCCCCATTGATAATCATGAAATGGAAATTATTTGTAACTTTCTACAAGTAGAACAATGAATAGTACAGGTAGACGGGTGAAATCTTTCTATATATTGCTTCTAAATAGTCTAAGAAACATATATGCAAAGCATCCAAACAGTACAAATCGCCAATTTTTTGTTCTTCAAGTTTAAGTGAACAATGAGCCCCAATGGTTAATCCTTTATCGGTAATTATTTGTAACTTTCGACAAGTAGAACAATGAATGGAACAGGTAGACGGTTGAAATCCTTGTATATATTGCTTCCATATAGTCTAAGAAACATGTACGCAAAGCATTCAAACAGTACCATTCGCCAATTTTTTGTCCTTCAAGTTTAAGTGAACAATGAGCCCCATTGTTAATCCTTTATAGGAAATTATTTGTAACTTTCGACAAGTAGAACAATGAATGGAACAGGTAGACGGTTGAAATCTTTGTATATATTGCTTCTATATAGTCTAAGAAACATATATGCAAAGCATCCAAACAGTACAATTTGCCAATTTTTTGTTCTTCAAGTTTAAGTGAACAATGAGCCCCAATGTTAATACTTTAACGGAAATTATTTGTAACTTGCGACAAGTAGAACAATGAATGGAACAGGTAGACGGTTGAAATCAATGTATATATTGCTTCTATATAGTCTAAGAAACATATATGCAAAGCATCCAAACCGTACAATTCGCCAATTTTTTGTTCTTCAAGTTTAAGTGAACTACGAGCCACATTGTTAATCCTTTATCGGAAATTATTTGTAAATTTCGACAAGTAGAACAATGAATAGAACAGGTAGACGGTTGAAATCTTTGTATATGTTGCTTCTATATAGTCTAAGAAACCTATATGCAACGCATCTAAACAGTAACAATCGCCAATTTTTTGATCTTCAAGTTTAAGTGAACAGCGAGCCCCATTGATAATCATGAAATGGAAATTATTTGTAACTTTCTACAAGTAGAACAATGAATAGTACAGGTAGACGGGTGTAATCTTTCTATATATTGCTTCTAAATAGTCTAAGAAACATATATGCAAAGCATCCAAACAGTACAATTCGCCAATTTTTTGTTCTTCAAGTTTAAGTGAACTACGAGCCACATTGTTAATCCTTTAAAGGAAATTATTTGTAAATTTCGACAAGTAGAACAATGAATGGAACAGGTAGACGGTTGAAATCATTATATATATTGCTTCTATATAGTCTAAGAAACATATATGCAAAGCATCCAAACAGTACAATTTGCCAATTTTTTGTTCTTCAAGTTTAAGTGAACAATGAGCCCCAATGGTTAATCCTTTATCGGTAATTATTTGTAACTTTCGACAAGTAGAACAATGAATAGAACAGGTAGACGGTTGAAATCTTTGTATATGTTGCTTCTATATAGTCTAAGAAACATATATGCAAAGCATCCAAACAGTACAATTCGCCAATTTTTTGTTCTTCAAGTTTAAGTAAACTACGATCCCCTTTGTTAATCCCTTAACGGAAATTATTTGTAACATTCGACAAGTAGAACAATGAATGGAACAGGTAGACGGATGAAATCATTGTATATATTGCTTCTATATAGTCTAAGAAACATATATGCAAAGCATCCAAACAGTACAATTTGCCAATTTTTTGTTCTTCAAGTTTAGGTGAACAATGAGCCCCAATGGTTAATCCTTTATCGGTAATTATTTGTAACTTTCGACAAGTAGAACAATGAATAGAACAGGTAGACGGTTGAAATCTTTGTATATGTTGCTTCTATATAGTCTAAGAAACCTATATGCAACGCATCTAAACAGTAACAATCGCCAATTTTTTGACCTTCAAGTTTAAGTGAACTACGAGCCCTATTGTTAATCTTTAACGGAAATTATTTGTAACTTGCGACAAGTAGAGCAATGAATGGAACAGGTAGCCGGTTGTAATCAATGTATATATTGCTTCTATATAGTCTAAGAAACCTATATGCAACGCATCTAAACAGTAACAATCGCCAATTTTTTGATCTTCAAGTTTAAGTGAACAGCGAGCCCCATTGATAATCATGAAATGGAAATTATTTGTAACTTTCTACAAGTAGAACAATGAATAGTACACGTAGACGGGTGTAATCTTTCTATATATTGCTTCTAAATAGTCTAAGAAACATATATGCAAAGCATCCAAACAGTACAATTCGCCAATTTTTTGTTCTTCAAGTTTAAGTGAACTACGAGCCACATTGTTAATCCTTTAATGGAAATTATTTGTAACTTTCTACAAGTAGAACAATGAATAGTACAGGTAGACGGGTGTAATCTTTCTATATATTGCTTCTAAATAGTCTAAGAAACCTATATGCAAAGCATCCAAACAGTACAATTCGCCAATTTTTTGTTCTTCAAGTTTAAGTGAACTACGAGCCACATTGTTAATCCTTTAAAGGAAATTATTTTTAAATTTCGACAAGTAGAACAATGAATGGATCATGTAGACGGTTGAAATCATTGTATATATTGCTTCTATATAGCCTACGAAACATATATGCAAAGCATCCAAACAGTACAATTCGCCAATTTTTTGTTCTTCAAGTTTAAGTGAACTACGAGCCCTATTGTTAATCCTTTAAAGGAAATTATTTGTAGCTTTCGACAAGTAGAACAATGAATGGAACAGGTAGACGGTTGAAATCTTTGTATATATTGCTTCTATATAGTCTAAGAAACATATATGCAAAGCATCCAAACAGTACAATTCGCCAATTTTTTGTTCTTCAAGTTTAAGTAAACCACGATCCCCATTGTTAATCCCTTAACGGAAATTATTTGTAACTTTCGACAAGTAGAACAATGAATGGAACAGGTAGACGGTTGAAATCATTATATATATTGCTTCTATATAGTCTAAGAAACATATATGCAAAGCATCCAAACAGTACAATTCGCCAATTTTTTGTTCTTCAAGTTTAAGTAAACTACGATCCCCTTTGTTAATCCCTTAACGGAAATTATTTGTAACATTCGACAAGTAGAACAATGAATGGAACAGGTAGACGGATGAAATCATTGTATATATTGCTTCTATATAGTCTAAGAAACATATATGCAAAGCATCCAAACAGTACCATTCGCCAATTCTTTGTCCTTCAAGTTTAAGTGAACAATGAGCCCCATTGTTAATCCTTTATAGGAAATTATTTGTAACTTTCGACAAGTAGAACAATGAATGGAACAGGTAGACGGTTGAAATCTTTGTATATATTGCTTCTATATAGTCTAAGAAACATATATGCAAAGCATCCAAACAGTACAATTCGCGAATTTTTTGTTCTTCAAGTTTAAGTGAACAATGAGCCCCAATGGTTAATCCTTTATCGGTAATTATTTGTAATTTTCGAAAAGTAGAACAATGAATGGAACTGGTAGACGGTTGAAATCTTTGTATATATTGCTTCTATATAATCTAAGAAACATATATGCAAAGCATCTAAACAGTAACAATCGCCAATTTTTTGTTCTTCAAGTTTAAGTGAACTACGAGCCCAATTGTTAATCCTTTAAAGGAAATTATTTGTAAATTTCGACAAGTAGAACAATGAATAGATCATGTAGACGGTTGAAATCATTGTATATATTGCTTCTATATAGTCTACGAAACATATATGCAAAGCATCCAAACAGTACAATTCGCGAATTTTTTGTTCTTCAAGTTTAAGTGAACTACGAGCCCCATTGTTAATCCTTTAACGGAAATTAATTGTAACTTTCTACAAGTAGAACAATGATTGGAACACGTAGACGGTTGAAATCTTTGTATATATTGCTTCTATATAGTCTAAGAAACATATATGCAAAGCATCCAAACAGTACAATTCGCCAATTTTTTGTTCTTCAAGTTTAAGTGAACTACGAGCCCCATTGTTAATCCTTTAAAGGAAATTATTTGTAAATTTCGACAAGTAGAACAATGAATGGAACAGGTAGACGGTTGAAATCATTGCATGTATTGCTTCTATATAATCTACGAAACATATATGGAAAGTATCCAAACAGTACAATGCACGCAATTTTTGTTCTTCAAGTTTAAGTGAACTACGAGCCCCATTGTTAATCCTTTAACGGAAATTAATTGTAACTTTCTACAAGTAGAACAATGATTGGAACACGTAGACGGTTGAAATCTTTGTATATAATGCTTCCATATAGTCTAAGAAACATGTACTCAAAGCATCCAAACAGTACCATTCGCCAATTTTTTGTTCTTCAAGTTTAAGTGAACAATGAGCCCCAATGGTTAATCCTTTATCGGAAATTATTTGTAATTTTCGACAAGTAGAACAATGAATGGAACAGGTAGAAGGTTGAAATCTTTGTATATATTGCTTGTATATAATCTAAGAAACATATATGCAAAGCATCCAAACAGTACCATTCGCCAATTTTTTGTTCTTCAAGATTAAGTGAACAACAAGCCCCATTGATAATCATGAAACGGAAATTATTTGTAACTTTCTACAAGTAGAACGATGAATAGAACAGGTAGACGGTTAAAATCTTTGTATATGTTGCTTCTATATAGTCTAAGAAACCTATATGCAAAGCATCTAAACAGTAACAATCGCCAATTTTTTGTTCTTCAAGTTTAAGTGAACTACGAGCCCCATTGTTAATCCTATAAAGGAAATTATTTGTAAATTTCGACAAGTAGAACAATGAATGGAACAGGTAGACGGTTGAAATATTTGTATATATTGCTTCTATATAGTATAAGAAACATATATGCAAAGCATTCAAACAGTACAATTCGCCAATTATTTGTTCTTCAAGTTTAAGTAAACTACGATCCCCATTGTTAATCCTTTAACGGAAATTATTTGTAACTTTCGACAAGTAGAACAGTGAATGGAACAGGTAGACTGTTGAAATCTTTGTATATATTGCTTCTATATAGTATCAGAAACATATATGCAAAGCATCCAAACAGTACAATTCGCCAATTTTTTGTTCTTCAAGTTTAAGTGAACAATGGGCCCCAATGGTTAATCCGTTATCGGAAATTATTTGTAACTTTCGACAAGTAGAACAATGAATGGAACAGGTAGACGGTTGAAATCTTTGTATATATTGCTTCTATATAGTCTAAGAAACATATATGCAAAGCATCCAAACAGTACCATTCGCCAATTTTTTGTTCTTCAAGTTTAAGTGAACAACGAACCCCATTGTTAATCCTTTAAAGGAAATTATTTGTAAATTTCGACAAGTAGAACAATGATTGGAACACGTAGACGGTTGAAATCTTTGTATATAGTGCTTCCATATAGTCTAAGAAACATATATGCAAAGCATCCAAACAGTACCATTCGCCAATTTTTTGTTCTTCAAGTTTAAGTGAACAATGAGCCCCAATGGTTAATCCTTTATCGGAAATTATTTGTAAATTTCGACAAGTAGAACAATGATTGGAACACGTAGACGGTTGAAATCTTTGTATATAGTGCTTCCATATAGTCTAAGAAACATATATGCAAAGCATCCAAACAGTACAATTCGCCAATTTTTTGTTCTTCAAGTTTAAGTGAACTACGAGCCACATTGTTAATCCTTTATCGGAAATTATTTGTTACTTTCGACAAGTAGAACAATGAATAGAACAGGTAGACGGTTGAAATCTTTGTATATGTTGCTTCTATATAGTCTAAGAAACCTATATGCAACGCATCTAAACAGTAACAATCGCCAATTTTTTGATCTTCAAGTTTAAGTGAACAGCGAGCCCCATTGATAATCATGAAATGGAAATTATTTGTAACTTTCTACAAGTAGAACAATGAATAGTACAGGTAGACGGGTGTAATCTTTCTATATATTGCTTCTAAATAGTCTAAGAAACATATATGCAAAGCATCCAAACAGTACAATTCGCCAATTTTTTGTTCTTCAAGTTTAAGTGAACTACGAGCCACATTGTTAATCCTTTAAAGGAAATTATTTGTAAATTTCGACAAGTAGAACAATGAATGGAACAGGTAGACGGTTGAAATCATTATATATATTGCTTCTATATAGTCTAAGAAACATATATGCAAAGCATCCAAACAGTACAATTTGCCAATTTTTTGTTCTTCAAGTTTAAGTGAACAATGAGCCCCAATGGTTAATCCTTTATCGGTAATTATTTGTAACTTTCGACAAGTAGAACAATGAATAGAACAGGTAGACGGTTGAAATCTTTGTATATGTTGCTTCTATATAGTCTAAGAAACCTATATGCAACGCATCTAAACAGTAACAATCGCCAATTTTTTGACCTTCAAGTTTAAGTGAACAGCGAGCCCCATTGATAATCATGAAATGGAAATTATTTGTAACTTTCTACAAGTAGAACAATGAATAGAACAGGTAGACGGTTAAAATCTTTGTATATGTTGCTTCTATATAGTCTAAGAAACCTATATGCAAAGCATCTAAACAGTAACAATCGCCAATTTTTTGTTCTTCAAGTTTAAGTGAACTACGAGCCCCATTGTTAATCCTATAAAGGAAATTATTTGTAAATTTCGACAAGTAGAACAATGAATGGAACAGGTAGACGGTTGAAATATTTGTATATATTGCTTCTATATAGTATAAGAAACATATATGCAAAGCATCCAAACAGTACAATTCGCCAATTATTTGTTCTTCAAGTTTAAGTAAACTACGATCCCCATTGTTAATCCCTTAACGGAAATTATTTGTAACTTTCGACAAGTAGAACAGTGAATGGAACAGGTAGACGGTTGAAATCTTTGTATATATTGCTTCTATATAGTATCAGAAACATATATGCAAAGCATCCAAACAGTACAATTCGCCAATTTTTTGTTCTTCAAGTTTAAGTGAACAATGGGCCCCAATGGTTAATCCGTTATCGGAAATTATTTGTAACTTTCGACAAGTAGAACAATGAATGGAACAGGTAGACGGTTGAAATCTTTGTATATATTGCTTCTATATAGTCTAAGAAACATATATGCAAAGCATCCAAACAGTACCATTCGCCAATTTTTTGTTCTTCAAGTTTAAGTGAACAACGAACCCCATTGTTAATCCTTTAAAGGAAATTATTTGTAAATTTCGACAAGTAGAACAATGATTGGAACACGTAGACGGTTGAAATCTTTGTATATAGTGCTTCCATATAGTCTAAGAAACATATTTGCAAAGCATCCAAACAGTACCATTCGCCAATTTTTTGTTCTTCAAGTTTAAGTGAACAATGAGCCCCAATGGTTAATCCTTTATCGGAAATTATTTGTAAATTTCGACAAGTAGAACAATGATTGGAACACGTAGACGGTTGAAATCTTTGTATATAGTGCTTCCATATAGTCTAAGAAACATATATGCAAAGCATCCAAACAGTACAATTCGCCAATTTTTTGTTCTTCAAGTTTAAGTGAACTACGAGCCACATTGTTAATCCTTTATCGGAAATTATTTGTAACTTTCGACAAGTAGAACAATGAATAGAACAGGTAGACGGTTGAAATCTTTGTATATGTTGCTTCTATATAGTCTATGAAACCTATATGCAACGCATCTAAACAGTAACAATCGCCAATTTTTTGATCTTCAAGTTTAAGTGAACAGCGAGCCCCATTGATAATCATGAAATGGAAATTATTTGTAACTTTCTACAAGTAGAACAATGAATAGTACAGGTAGACGGGTGTAATCTTTCTATATATTGCTTCTAAATAGTCTAAGAAACATATATGCAAAGCATCCAAACAGTACAATTCGCCAATTTTTTGTTCTTCAAGTTTACGTGAACTACGAGCCACATTGTTAATCCTTTAAAGGAAATTATTTGTAAATTTCGACAAGTAGAACAATGAATGGATCATGTAGACGGTTGAAATCATTGTATATATTGCTTCTATATAGCCTACGAAACATATATGCAAAGCATCCAAACAGTACAATTCGCCAATTTTTTGTTCTTCAAGTTTAAGTGAACTACGAGCCCTATTGTTAATCTTTAACGGAAATTATTTGTAACTTGCGACAAGTAGAACAATGAATGGAACAGGTAGCCGGTTGTAATCAATGTATATATTGCTTCTATATAGTCTAAGAAACATATATGTAAAGCATCCAAACAGTACAATTCGCCAATTTTTTTCTCTTCAAGTTTAAGTGAACAATGAGCCCCATTGTTAATCCTTTAAAGGAAATTATTTGTAACTTTCGACAAGTAGAACAATGAATGGAACAGGTAGACGGTTGAAATCTTTGTATATATTGCTTCTATATAGTCTAAGAAACATATATGCAAAGCATCCAAACAGTACAATTCGCCAATTTTTTGTTCTTCAAGTTTAAGTAAACTACGATCCCCATTGTTAATCCCTTAACGGAAATTATTTGTAACTTTCGACAAGTAGAACAATGAATGGAACAGGTAGACGGTTGAAATCATTATATATATTGCTTCTATATAGTCTAAGAAACATATATGCAAAGCATCCAAACAGTACAATTCGCCAATTTTTTGTTCTTCAAGTTTAAGTAAACTACGATCCCCTTTGTTAATCCCTTAACGGAAATTATTTGTAACATTCGACAAGTAGAACAATGAATGGAACAGGTAGACGGATGAAATCATTGTATATATTGCTTCTATATAGTCTAAGAAACATATATGCAAAGCATCCAAACAGTACAATTTGCCAATTTTTTGTTCTTCAAGTTTAAGTGAACAATGAGCCCCAATGGTTAATCCTTTATCGGTAATTATTTGTAACTTTCGACAAGTAGAACAATGAATAGAACAGGTAGACGGTTGAAATCTTTGTATATGTTGCTTCTATATAGTCTAAGAAACCTATATGCAACGCATCTAAACAGTAACAATCGCCAATTTTTTGACCTTCAAGTTTAAGTGAACAGCGAGCCCCATTGATAATCATGAAATGGAAATTATTTGTAACTTTCTACAAGTAGAACAATGAATAGTACAGGTAGACGGGTGTAATCTTTCTATATATTGCTTCTAAATAGTCTAAGAAACATATCTGCATATCATCCAAACAGTACAATTCGCCAATTATTTGACCTTCAAGTTTAAGTGAACTACGAGCCCCATTGTTAATACTTTAACGGAAATTATTTGTAACTTGCGACAAGTAGAACAATGAATGGAACAGGTAGACGGTTGAAATCTTTGTATATCTTGCTTCTATATAGTCTAAGAAACATATATGCAAAGCATCCAAACAGTACAATTCGCCAATTTTTTGTTCTTCAAGTTTAAGTAAACTACGATCCCCATTGTTAATCCCTTAACGGAAATTATTTGTAACTTTCTACAAGTAGAACAATGAATAGTACAGGTAGACGGGTGTAATCTTTCTATATATTGCTTCTAAATAGTCTAAGAAACATATATGCAAAGCATCCAAACAGTACAATTCGCCAATTTTTTGTTCTTCAAGTTTAAGTGAACTACGAGCCACATTGTTAATCCTTTAAAGGAAATTATTTGTAAATTTCGACAAGTAGAACAATGAATGGATCATGTAGACGGTTGAAATCAATGTATATATTGCTTCTATATAGTCTAAGAAACATATATGTAAAGCATCCAAACAGTACAATTCGCCAATTTTTTTCTCTTCAAGTTTAAGTGAACAATGAGCCCCATTGTTAATCCTTTAAAGGAAATTATTTGTAACTTTCGACAAGTAGAACAATGAATGGAACAGGTAGACGGTTGAAATCTTTGTATATATTGCTTCTATATAGTCTAAGAAACATATATGCAAAGCATCCAAACAGTACAATTCGCCAATTTTTTGTTCTTCAAGTTTAAGTAAACTACGATCCCCTTTGTTAATCCCTTAACGGAAATTATTTGTAACTTTCGACAAGTAGAACAATGAATAGAACTGGTAGCCGGTTGAAATCTTTGTATATGTTGCTTCTATATAGTCTAAGAAACCTATATGCAACGCATCTAAACAGTAACAATCGCCAATTTTTTGATCTTCAAGTTTATGTGAACAGCGAGCCCCATTGATAATCATGAAATGGAAATTATTTGTAACTTTCTACAAGTAGAACAATGAATAGTACAAGTAGACGGGTGTAATCTTTCTATATATTGCTTCTAAATAGTCTAAGAAACATATATGCAAAGCATCCAAACAGTACAATTCGCCAATTTTTTGTTCTTCAAGTTTAAGTGAACTACGAGCCACATTGTTAATCCTTTAAAGGAAATTATTTGTAAATTTCGACAAGTAGAACAATGAATGGATCATGTAGACGGTTGAAATCATTGTATATATTGCTTCTATATAGCCTACGAAACATATATGCAAAGCATCCAAACAGTACAATTCGCCAATTTTTTGTTCTTCAAGTTTAAGTGAACTACGAGCCCTATTGTTAATCCTTTAAAGGAAATTATTTGTAGCTTTCGACAAGTAGAACAATGAATGGAACAGGTAGACGGTTGAAATCTTTGTATATATTGCTTCTATATAGTCTAAGAAACATATATGCAAAGCATCCAAACAGTACAATTCGCCAATTTTTTGTTCTTCAAGTTTAAGTAAACTACGATCCCCTTTGTTAATCCCTTAACGGAAATTATTTGTAACATTCGACAAGTAGAACAATGAATGGAACAGGTAGACGGATGAAATCATTGTATATATTGCTTCTATATAGTCTAAGAAACATATATGCAAAGCATCCAAACAGTACCATTCGCCAATTTTTTGTCCTTCAAGTTTAAGTGAACAATGAGCCCCATTGTTAATCCTTTATAGGAAATTATTTGTAACTTTCGACAAGTAGAACAATGAATGGAACAGGTAGACGGTTGAAATCTTTGTATATATTGCTTCTATATAGTCTAAGAAACATATATGCAAAGCATCCAAACAGTACAATTCGCGAATTTTTTGTTCTTCAAGTTTAAGTGAACAATGAGCCCCAATGGTTAATCCTTTATCGGTAATTATTTGTAATTTTCGACAAATAGAACAATGAATGGAACTGGTAGACGGTTGAAATCTTTGTATATATTGCTTCTATATAATCTAAGAAACATATATGCAAAGCATCTAAACAGTAACAATCGCCAATTTTTTGTTCTTCAAGTTTAAGTGAACTACGAGCCCAATTGTTAATCCTTTAAAGGAAATTATTTGTAAATTTCGACAAGTAGAACAATGAATAGATCATGTAGACGGTTGAAATCATTGTATATATTGCTTCTATATAGTCTACGAAACATATATGCAAAGCATCCAAACAGTACCATTCGCCAATTTTTTGTACTTCAAGTATAAGTGAACAATGAGACCCATTGTTAATCCTTTATCGGAAATTATTTGTAACTTTCGACAAGTAGATCAATGAATGGAACAGGTAGACGGTTGAAATCTTTGTATATATTGCTTCTATATAGTCTAAGAAACATGTACGCAAAGCATCCAAACAGTACCATTCGCCAATTTTTTGGTCTTCAAGTTTAAGTGAACAATGAGCCCCAATGGTTAATCCTTTATCGGAAATTATTTGCAATTTTCGACAAGTAGAACAATGAATGGAACAGGTAGACTGTTAAAATCATTGTATATATTGCTTCTATATAGTCCAAGAAACATATATGCAAAGCGTCCAAACAGTACAATTCGCCAATTTTTTGCTCTTCAAGTTTAAGTGAACTACGAGCCCCATTGTCAATCCTTTAAAGGAAATTATTTGTAAATTTCGACAAGTAGAACAATGAATGGATCATGTAGACGGTTGAAATCATTGTATATATTGCTTCTATATAGTCTACGAAACATATATGCAAAGCATCCAAACAGTACAATTCGCCAATTTTTTGTTCTTCAAGTTTCAGTGAACTACGAGCCCCATTGTTAATCCTTTAACGGAAATTAATTGTAACTTTCTACAAGTAGAACAATGATTGGAACACGTAGACGGTTGAAATCTTTGTATATATTGCTTCCATATAGACTAAGAAACATATATGCAAAGCATCCAAACAGTACCATTCGCCAATTTTTTGTTCTTCAAGTTTAAGTGAACAACGAGCCCCATTGTTAATCCTTTAAAGGAAATTATTTGTAAATTTCGACAAGTAGAACAATGATTGGAACACGTAGACGGTTGAAATCTTTGTATATATTGCTTCTATATAGTCTAAGAAACATATATGCAAAGCATCCAAACAGTACAATTCGCCAATTTTTTGTTCTTCAAGTTTAAGTAAACCACGATCCCCATTGTTAATCCCTTAACGGAAATTATTTGTAACTTTCGACAAGTAGAACAATGAATGGAACAGGTAGACGGTTGAAATCATTATATATATTGCTTCTATATAGTCTAAGAAACATATATGCAAAGCATCCAAACAGTACAATTCGCCAATTTTTTGTTCTTCAAGTTTAAGTAAACTACGATCCCCTTTGTTAATCCCTTAACGGAAATTATTTGTAACATTCGACAAGTAGAACAATGAATGGAACAGGTAGACGGATGAAATCATTGTATATATTGCTTCTATATAGTCTAAGAAACATATATGCAAAGCATCCAAACAGTACCATTCGCCAATTTTTTGTCCTTCAAGTTTAAGTGAACAATGAGCCCCATTGTTAATCCTTTATAGGAAATTATTTGTAACTTTCGACAAGTAGAACAATGAATGGAACAGGTAGACGGTTGAAATCTTTGTATATATTGCTTCTATATAGTCTAAGAAACATATATGCAAAGCATCCAAACAGTACAATTCGCGAATTTTTTGTTCTTCAAGTTTAAGTGAACAATGAGCCCCAATGGTTAATCCTTTATCGGTAATTATTTGTAATTTTCGACAAATAGAACAATGAATGGAACTGGTAGACGGTTGAAATCTTTGTATATATTGCTTCTATATAATCTAAGAAACATATATGCAAAGCATCTAAACAGTAACAATCGCCAATTTTTTGTTCTTCAAGTTTAAGTGAACTACGAGCCCAATTGTTAATCCTTTAAAGGAAATTATTTGTAAATTTCGACAAGTAGAACAATGAATAGATCATGTAGACGGTTGAAATCATTGTATATATTGCTTCTATATAGTCTACGAAACATATATGCAAAGCATCCAAACAGTACCATTCGCCAATTTTTTGTACTTCAAGTATAAGTGAACAATGAGACCCATTGTTAATCCTTTATCGGAAATTATTTGTAACTTTCGACAAGTAGATCAATGAATGGAACAGGTAGACGGTTGAAATCTTTGTATATATTGCTTCTATATAGTCTAAGAAACATGTACGCAAAGCATCCAAACAGTACCATTCGCCAATTTTTTGGTCTTCAAGTTTAAGTGAACAATGAGCCCCAATGGTTAATCCTTTATCGGAAATTATTTGCAATTTTCGACAAGTAGAACAATGAATGGAACAGGTAGACTGTTAAAATCATTGTATATATTGCTTCTATATAGTCCAAGAAACATATATGCAAAGCGTCCAAACAGTACAATTCGCCAATTTTTTGCTCTTCAAGTTTAAGTGAACTACGAGCCCCATTGTCAATCCTTTAAAGGAAATTATTTGTAAATTTCGACAAGTAGAACAATGAATGGATCATGTAGACGGTTGAAATCATTGTATATATTGCTTCTATATAGTCTACGAAACATATATGCAAAGCATCCAAACAGTACAATTCGCCAATTTTTTGTTCTTCAAGTTTCAGTGAACTACGAGCCCCATTGTTAATCCTTTAACGGAAATTAATTGTAACTTTCTACAAGTAGAACAATGATTGGAACACGTAGACGGTTGAAATCTTTGTATATATTGCTTCCATATAGACTAAGAAACATATATGCAAAGCATCCAAACAGTACCATTCGCCAATTTTTTGTTCTTCAAGTTTAAGTGAACAACGAGCCCCATTGTTAATCCTTTAAAGGAAATTATTTGTAAATTTCGACAAGTAGAACAATGATTGGAACACGTAGACGGTTGAAATCTTTGTATATATTGCTTCTATATAGTCTAAGAAACATATATGCAAAGCATCCAAACAGTACAATTCGCCAATTTTTTGTTCTTCAAGTTTAAGTAAACCACGATCCCCATTGTTAATCCCTTAACGGAAATTATTTGTAACTTTCGACAAGTAGAACAATGAATGGAACAGGTAGACGGTTGAAATCATTATATATATTGCTTCTATATAGTCTAAGAAACATATATGCAAAGCATCCAAACAGTACAATTCGCCAATTTTTTGTTCTTCAAGTTTAAGTAAACTACGATCCCCTTTGTTAATCCCTTAACGGAAATTATTTGTAACATTCGACAAGTAGAACAATGAATGGAACAGGTAGACGGATGAAATCATTGTATATATTGCTTCTATATAGTCTAAGAAACATATATGCAAAGCATCCAAACAGTACCATTCGCCAATTCTTTGTCCTTCAAGTTTAAGTGAACAATGAGCCCCATTGTTAATCCTTTATAGGAAATTATTTGTAACTTTCGACAAGTAGAACAATGAATGGAACAGGTAGACGGTTGAAATCTTTGTATATATTGCTTCTATATAGTCTAAGAAACATATATGCAAAGCATCCAAACAGTACAATTCGCGAATTTTTTGTTCTTCAAGTTTAAGTGAACAATGAGCCCCAATGGTTAATCCTTTATCGGTAATTATTTGTAATTTTCGAAAAGTAGAACAATGAATGGAACTGGTAGACGGTTGAAATCTTTGTATATATTGCTTCTATATAATCTAAGAAACATATATGCAAAGCATCTAAACAGTAACAATCGCCAATTTTTTGTTCTTCAAGTTTAAGTGAACTACGAGCCCAATTGTTAATCCTTTAAAGGAAATTATTTGTAAATTTCGACAAGTAGAACAATGAATAGATCATGTAGACGGTTGAAATCATTGTATATATTGCTTCTATATAGTCTACGAAACATATATGCAAAGCATCCAAACAGTACAATTCGCGAATTTTTTGTTCTTCAAGTTTAAGTGAACTACGAGCCCCATTGTTAATCCTTTAACGGAAATTAATTGTAACTTTCTACAAGTAGAACAATGATTGGAACACGTAGACGGTTGAAATCTTTGTATATATTGCTTCTATATAGTCTAAGAAACATATATGCAAAGCATCCAAACAGTACAATTCGCCAATTTTTTGTTCTTCAAGTTTAAGTGAACTACGAGCCCCATTGTTAATCCTTTAAAGGAAATTATTTGTAAATTTCGACAAGTAGAACAATGAATGGAACAGGTAGACGGTTGAAATCATTGCATGTATTGCTTCTATATAATCTACGAAACATATATGGAAAGTATCCAAACAGTACAATGCACGCAATTTTTGTTCTTCAAGTTTAAGTGAACTACGAGCCCCATTGTTAATCCTTTAACGGAAATTAATTGTAACTTTCTACAAGTAGAACAATGATTGGAACACGTAGACGGTTGAAATCTTTGTATATAATGCTTCCATATAGTCTAAGAAACATGTACTCAAAGCATCCAAACAGTACCATTCGCCAATTTTTTGTTCTTCAAGTTTAAGTGAACAATGAGCCCCAATGGTTAATCCTTTATCGGAAATTATTTGTAATTTTCGACAAGTAGAACAATGAATGGAACAGGTAGAAGGTTGAAATCTTTGTATATATTGCTTCTATATAATCTAAGAAACATATATGCAAAGCATCCAAACAGTACCATTCGCCAATTTTTTGTTCTTCAAGATTAAGTGAACAACAAGCCCCATTGATAATCATGAAACGGAAATTATTTGTAACTTTCTACAAGTAGAACAATGAATAGAACAGGTAGACGGTTAAAATCTTTGTATATGTTGCTTCTATATAGTCTAAGAAACCTATATGCAAAGCATCTAAACAGTAACAATCGCCAATTTTTTGTTCTTCAAGTTTAAGTGAACTACGAGCCCCATTGTTAATCCTATAAAGGAAATTATTTGTAAATTTCGACAAGTAGAACAATGAATGGAACAGGTAGACGGTTGAAATATTTGTATATATTGCTTCTATATAGTATAAGAAACATATATGCAAAGCATTCAAACAGTACAATTCGCCAATTATTTGTTCTTCAAGTTTAAGTAAACTACGATCCCCATTGTTAATCCTTTAACGGAAATTATTTGTAACTTTCGACAAGTAGAACAGTGAATGGAACAGGTAGACTGTTGAAATCTTTGTATATATTGCTTCTATATAGTATCAGAAACATATATGCAAAGCATCCAAACAGTACAATTCGCCAATTTTTTGTTCTTCAAGTTTAAGTGAACAATGGGCCCCAATGGTTAATCCGTTATCGGAAATTATTTGTAACTTTCGACAAGTAGAACAATGAATGGAACAGGTAGACGGTTGAAATCTTTGTATATATTGCTTCTATATAGTCTAAGAAACATATATGCAAAGCATCCAAACAGTACCATTCGCCAATTTTTTGTTCTTCAAGTTTAAGTGAACAACGAACCCCATTGTTAATCCTTTAAAGGAAATTATTTGTAAATTTCGACAAGTAGAACAATGATTGGAACACGTAGACGGTTGAAATCTTTGTATATAGTGCTTCCATATAGTCTAAGAAACATATATGCAAAGCATCCAAACAGTACCATTCGCCAATTTTTTGTTCTTCAAGTTTAAGTGAACAATGAGCCCCAATGGTTAATCCTTTATCGGAAATTATTTGTAAATTTCGACAAGTAGAACAATGATTGGAACACGTAGACGGTTGAAATCTTTGTATATAGTGCTTCCATATAGTCTAAGAAACATATATGCAAAGCATCCAAACAGTACAATTCGCCAATTTTTTGTTCTTCAAGTTTAAGTGAACTACGAGCCACATTGTTAATCCTTTATCGGAAATTATTTGTTACTTTCGACAAGTAGAACAATGAATAGAACAGGTAGACGGTTGAAATCTTTGTATATGTTGCTTCTATATAGTCTAAGAAACCTATATGCAACGCATCTAAACAGTAACAATCGCCAATTTTTTGATCTTCAAGTTTAAGTGAACAGCGAGCCCCATTGATAATCATGAAATGGAAATTATTTGTAACTTTCTACAAGTAGAACAATGAATAGTACAGGTAGACGGGTGTAATCTTTCTATATATTGCTTCTAAATAGTCTAAGAAAC
Source organism: Cerceris ruficornis (assembly GCA_963989415.1). Taxonomy (NCBI): domain Eukaryota; kingdom Metazoa; phylum Arthropoda; class Insecta; order Hymenoptera; family Crabronidae; genus Cerceris; species Cerceris ruficornis. The sequence goes on along the minus strand of CAXDIW010000291.1, from coordinate 97,199 downwards.
ATATATGCAAAGCATCCAAACAGTACAATTCGCCAATTTTTTGTTCTTCAAGTTTAAGTGAACTACGAGCCACATTGTTAATCCTTTAAAGGAAATTATTTGTAAATTTCGACAAGTAGAACAATGAATGGAACAGGTAGACGGTTGAAATCATTATATATATTGCTTCTATATAGTCTAAGAAACATATATGCAAAGCATCCAAACAGTACAATTTGCCAATTTTTTGTTCTTCAAGTTTAAGTGAACAATGAGCCCCAATGGTTAATCCTTTATCGGTAATTATTTGTAACTTTCGACAAGTAGAACAATGAATAGAACAGGTAGACGGTTGAAATCTTTGTATATGTTGCTTCTATATAGTCTAAGAAACCTATATGCAACGCATCTAAACAGTAACAATCGCCAATTTTTTGACCTTCAAGTTTAAGTGAACAGCGAGCCCCATTGATAATCATGAAATGGAAATTATTTGTAACTTTCTACAAGTAGAACAATGAATAGAACAGGTAGACGGTTAAAATCTTTGTATATGTTGCTTCTATATAGTCTAAGAAACCTATATGCAAAGCATCTAAACAGTAACAATCGCCAATTTTTTGTTCTTCAAGTTTAAGTGAACTACGAGCCCCATTGTTAATCCTATAAAGGAAATTATTTGTAAATTTCGACAAGTAGAACAATGAATGGAACAGGTAGACGGTTGAAATATTTGTATATATTGCTTCTATATAGTATAAGAAACATATATGCAAAGCATCCAAACAGTACAATTCGCCAATTATTTGTTCTTCAAGTTTAAGTAAACTACGATCCCCATTGTTAATCCCTTAACGGAAATTATTTGTAACTTTCGACAAGTAGAACAGTGAATGGAACAGGTAGACGGTTGAAATCTTTGTATATATTGCTTCTATATAGTATCAGAAACATATATGCAAAGCATCCAAACAGTACAATTCGCCAATTTTTTGTTCTTCAAGTTTAAGTGAACAATGGGCCCCAATGGTTAATCCGTTATCGGAAATTATTTGTAACTTTCGACAAGTAGAACAATGAATGGAACAGGTAGACGGTTGAAATCTTTGTATATATTGCTTCTATATAGTCTAAGAAACATATATGCAAAGCATCCAAACAGTACCATTCGCCAATTTTTTGTTCTTCAAGTTTAAGTGAACAACGAACCCCATTGTTAATCCTTTAAAGGAAATTATTTGTAAATTTCGACAAGTAGAACAATGATTGGAACACGTAGACGGTTGAAATCTTTGTATATAGTGCTTCCATATAGTCTAAGAAACATATTTGCAAAGCATCCAAACAGTACCATTCGCCAATTTTTTGTTCTTCAAGTTTAAGTGAACAATGAGCCCCAATGGTTAATCCTTTATCGGAAATTATTTGTAAATTTCGACAAGTAGAACAATGATTGGAACACGTAGACGGTTGAAATCTTTGTATATAGTGCTTCCATATAGTCTAAGAAACATATATGCAAAGCATCCAAACAGTACAATTCGCCAATTTTTTGTTCTTCAAGTTTAAGTGAACTACGAGCCACATTGTTAATCCTTTATCGGAAATTATTTGTAACTTTCGACAAGTAGAACAATGAATAGAACAGGTAGACGGTTGAAATCTTTGTATATGTTGCTTCTATATAGTCTATGAAACCTATATGCAACGCATCTAAACAGTAACAATCGCCAATTTTTTGATCTTCAAGTTTAAGTGAACAGCGAGCCCCATTGATAATCATGAAATGGAAATTATTTGTAACTTTCTACAAGTAGAACAATGAATAGTACAGGTAGACGGGTGTAATCTTTCTATATATTGCTTCTAAATAGTCTAAGAAACATATATGCAAAGCATCCAAACAGTACAATTCGCCAATTTTTTGTTCTTCAAGTTTACGTGAACTACGAGCCACATTGTTAATCCTTTAAAGGAAATTATTTGTAAATTTCGACAAGTAGAACAATGAATGGATCATGTAGACGGTTGAAATCATTGTATATATTGCTTCTATATAGCCTACGAAACATATATGCAAAGCATCCAAACAGTACAATTCGCCAATTTTTTGTTCTTCAAGTTTAAGTGAACTACGAGCCCTATTGTTAATCTTTAACGGAAATTATTTGTAACTTGCGACAAGTAGAACAATGAATGGAACAGGTAGCCGGTTGTAATCAATGTATATATTGCTTCTATATAGTCTAAGAAACATATATGTAAAGCATCCAAACAGTACAATTCGCCAATTTTTTTCTCTTCAAGTTTAAGTGAACAATGAGCCCCATTGTTAATCCTTTAAAGGAAATTATTTGTAACTTTCGACAAGTAGAACAATGAATGGAACAGGTAGACGGTTGAAATCTTTGTATATATTGCTTCTATATAGTCTAAGAAACATATATGCAAAGCATCCAAACAGTACAATTCGCCAATTTTTTGTTCTTCAAGTTTAAGTAAACTACGATCCCCATTGTTAATCCCTTAACGGAAATTATTTGTAACTTTCGACAAGTAGAACAATGAATGGAACAGGTAGACGGTTGAAATCATTATATATATTGCTTCTATATAGTCTAAGAAACATATATGCAAAGCATCCAAACAGTACAATTCGCCAATTTTTTGTTCTTCAAGTTTAAGTAAACTACGATCCCCTTTGTTAATCCCTTAACGGAAATTATTTGTAACATTCGACAAGTAGAACAATGAATGGAACAGGTAGACGGATGAAATCATTGTATATATTGCTTCTATATAGTCTAAGAAACATATATGCAAAGCATCCAAACAGTACAATTTGCCAATTTTTTGTTCTTCAAGTTTAAGTGAACAATGAGCCCCAATGGTTAATCCTTTATCGGTAATTATTTGTAACTTTCGACAAGTAGAACAATGAATAGAACAGGTAGACGGTTGAAATCTTTGTATATGTTGCTTCTATATAGTCTAAGAAACCTATATGCAACGCATCTAAACAGTAACAATCGCCAATTTTTTGACCTTCAAGTTTAAGTGAACAGCGAGCCCCATTGATAATCATGAAATGGAAATTATTTGTAACTTTCTACAAGTAGAACAATGAATAGTACAGGTAGACGGGTGTAATCTTTCTATATATTGCTTCTAAATAGTCTAAGAAACATATCTGCATATCATCCAAACAGTACAATTCGCCAATTATTTGACCTTCAAGTTTAAGTGAACTACGAGCCCCATTGTTAATACTTTAACGGAAATTATTTGTAACTTGCGACAAGTAGAACAATGAATGGAACAGGTAGACGGTTGAAATCTTTGTATATCTTGCTTCTATATAGTCTAAGAAACATATATGCAAAGCATCCAAACAGTACAATTCGCCAATTTTTTGTTCTTCAAGTTTAAGTAAACTACGATCCCCATTGTTAATCCCTTAACGGAAATTATTTGTAACTTTCTACAAGTAGAACAATGAATAGTACAGGTAGACGGGTGTAATCTTTCTATATATTGCTTCTAAATAGTCTAAGAAACATATATGCAAAGCATCCAAACAGTACAATTCGCCAATTTTTTGTTCTTCAAGTTTAAGTGAACTACGAGCCACATTGTTAATCCTTTAAAGGAAATTATTTGTAAATTTCGACAAGTAGAACAATGAATGGATCATGTAGACGGGTGAAATCAATGTATATATTGCTTCTATATAGTCTAAGAAACATATATGTAAAGCATCCAAACAGTACAATTCGCCAATTTTTTTCTCTTCAAGTTTAAGTGAACAATGAGCCCCATTGTTAATCCTTTAAAGGAAATTATTTGTAACTTTCGACAAGTAGAACAATGAATGGAACAGGTAGACGGTTGAAATCTTTGTATATATTGCTTCTATATAGTCTAAGAAACATATATGCAAAGCATCCAAACAGTACAATTCGCCAATTTTTTGTTCTTCAAGTTTAAGTAAACTACGATCCCCTTTGTTAATCCCTTAACGGAAATTATTTGTAACTTTCGACAAGTAGAACAATGAATAGAACTGGTAGACGGTTGAAATCTTTGTATATGTTGCTTCTATATAGTCTAAGAAACCTATATGCAACGCATCTAAACAGTAACAATCGCCAATTTTTTGATCTTCAAGTTTAAGTGAACAGCGAGCCCCATTGATAATCATGAAATGGAAATTATTTGTAACTTTCTACAAGTAGAACAATGAATAGTACAGGTAGACGGGTGTAATCTTTCTATATATTGCTTCTAAATAGTCTAAGAAACATATATGCAAAGCATCCAAACAGTACAATTCGCCAATTTTTTGTTCTTCAAGTTTAAGTGAACTACGAGCCACATTGTTAATCCTTTAAAGGAAATTATTTGTAAATTTCGACAAGTAGAACAATGAATGGATCATGTAGACGGTTGAAATCATTGTATATATTGCTTCTATATAGCCTACGAAACATATATGCAAAGCATCCAAACAGTACAATTCGCCAATTTTTTGTTCTTCAAGTTTAAGTGAACTACGAGCCCTATTGTTAATCCTTTAAAGGAAATTATTTGTAGCTTTCGACAAGTAGAACAATGAATGGAACAGGTAGACGGTTGAAATCTTTGTATATATTGCTTCTATATAGTCTAAGAAACATATATGCAAAGCATCCAAACAGTACAATTCGCCAATTTTTTGTTCTTCAAGTTTAAGTAAACTACGATCCCCTTTGTTAATCCCTTAACGGAAATTATTTGTAACATTCGACAAGTAGAACAATGAATGGAACAGGTAGACGGATGAAATCATTGTATATATTGCTTCTATATAGTCTAAGAAACATATATGCAAAGCATCCAAACAGTACCATTCGCCAATTTTTTGTCCTTCAAGTTTAAGTGAACAATGAGCCCCATTGTTAATCCTTTATAGGAAATTATTTGTAACTTTCGACAAGTAGAACAATGAATGGAACAGGTAGACGGTTGAAATCTTTGTATATATTGCTTCTATATAGTCTAAGAAACATATATGCAAAGCATCCAAACAGTACAATTCGCGAATTTTTTGTTCTTCAAGTTTAAGTGAACAATGAGCCCCAATGGTTAATCCTTTATCGGTAATTATTTGTAATTTTCGACAAATAGAACAATGAATGGAACTGGTAGACGGTTGAAATCTTTGTATATATTGCTTCTATATAATCTAAGAAACATATATGCAAAGCATCTAAACAGTAACAATCGCCAATTTTTTGTTCTTCAAGTTTAAGTGAACTACGAGCCCAATTGTTAATCCTTTAAAGGAAATTATTTGTAAATTTCGACAAGTAGAACAATGAATAGATCATGTAGACGGTTGAAATCATTGTATATATTGCTTCTATATAGTCTACGAAACATATATGCAAAGCATCCAAACAGTACCATTCGCCAATTTTTTGTACTTCAAGTATAAGTGAACAATGAGACCCATTGTTAATCCTTTATCGGAAATTATTTGTAACTTTCGACAAGTAGATCAATGAATGGAACAGGTAGACGGTTGAAATCTTTGTATATATTGCTTCTATATAGTCTAAGAAACATGTACGCAAAGCATCCAAACAGTACCATTCGCCAATTTTTTGGTCTTCAAGTTTAAGTGAACAATGAGCCCCAATGGTTAATCCTTTATCGGAAATTATTTGCAATTTTCGACAAGTAGAACAATGAATGGAACAGGTAGACTGTTAAAATCATTGTATATATTGCTTCTATATAGTCCAAGAAACATATATGCAAAGCGTCCAAACAGTACAATTCGCCAATTTTTTGCTCTTCAAGTTTAAGTGAACTACGAGCCCCATTGTCAATCCTTTAAAGGAAGTTATTTGTAAATTTCGACAAGTAGAACAATGAATGGATCATGTAGACGGTTGAAATCATTGTATATATTGCTTCTATATAGTCTACGAAACATATATGCAAAGCATCCAAACAGTACAATTCGCCAATTTTTTGTTCTTCAAGTTTCAGTGAACTACGAGCCCCATTGTTAATCCTTTAACGGAAATTAATTGTAACTTTCTACAAGTAGAACAATGATTGGAACACGTAGACGGTTGAAATCTTTGTATATATTGCTTCCATATAGACTAAGAAACATATATGCAAAGCATCCAAACAGTACCATTCGCCAATTTTTTGTTCTTCAAGTTTAAGTGAACAACGAGCCCCATTGTTAATCCTTTAAAGGAAATTATTTGTAAATTTCGACAAGTAGAACAATGATTGGAACACGTAGACGGTTGAAATCTTTGTATATATTGCTTCGATATAGTCTAAGAAACATATACGCAAAGCATCCAAACAGTACCATTCGCCAATTTTTTGATATTCAAGTTTAAGTGAACAGCGAGCCCCATTGATAATCATGAAATGGAAATTATTTGTAACTTTCTACAAGTAGAACAATGAATAGTACAGGTAGACGGGTGTAATCTTTCTATATATTGCTTCTAAATAGTCTAAGAAACATATATGCAAAGCATCCAAACAGTACAATTAGCCAATTTTTTGTTCTTCAAGTTTAAGTGAACAACGAGCCCCATTGATAATCATGAAACGGAAATTATTTGTAACTTTCTACAAGTAGAACAATGAATAGTACAGGTACACGGGTGAAATCTTTCTATATATTGCTTCTACATAGTCTAAGAAACATCTATACAAAGCATCCAAACAGTACAATTCACCAATTTTTTGTTCTTCAAGTTTAAGTGAACTACGAGCCCCATTGTTAATCCTTTAACGGAAATTAATTGTAACTTTCTACAAGTAGAACAATGATTGCAACATGTAGACGGTAGAAATCTTTGTATATATTGCTTCCATATAGTCTAAGAAACATATATGCAAAGCATCCAAACAGTACCATTCGCCAATTTTTTGTTCTTCAAGTTTAAGTGAACAATGAGACCCATTGTTAATCCTTTATCGGAAATTATTTGTAACTTTCGACAAGTAGATCAATGAATGGAACAGGTAGACGGTTGAAATCTTTGTATATATTGCTTCTATATAGTCTAAGAAACATGTACGCAAAGCATCCAAACAGTACCATTCGCCAATTTTTTGGTCTTCAAGTTTAAGTGAACAATGAGCCCCAATGGTTAATCCTTTATCGGAAATTATTTGTAATTTTCGACAAGTCGAACAATGAATGGAACAGGTAGACGGTTGAAATATTTGTATATATTGCTTCTATGTAATATAAGAAACATATATGCAAAGCATCCAAATAGTACCATTCGCCACTTTTTTGTTCTTCCAGTTTAATTGAACATCGAGCCCCATTGTTAATCCTTTAAAGGAAATTATTTGTAAATTTCGACAAGTAGAACAATGAATGGAACAGGTAGACGGTTGAAATCTTTGTATATATTGCTTCTATATAATCTAAGAAACATATATGCAAAGCATCCAATCAGTACCATTCGCCAATTTTTTGTTCTTCAAGTTTAAGTGAACAACGAGCCCCATTGATAATCATGAAACGGAAATTATTTGTAACTTTCTACAAGTAGAACAATGAATAGAACAGGTAGACGGTTGAAATCTTTGTATATGTTGCTTCTATATAGTCTAAGAAACCTATATGCAAAGCATCTAAACAGTACAATTCGCCAATTTTTTGCTCTTCAAGTTTAAGTGAACTACGAGCCCCATTGTCTATCCTTTAAAGGAAATTATTTGTAAATTTCGACAAGTAGAACAATGAATGGATCATGTAGACGGTTGAAATCATTGTATATATTGCTTCTATATAGTCTACGAAACATATATGCAAAGCATCCAAACAGTACAATTCGCCAATTTTTTGTTCTTCAAGTTTAAGTGAACTACGAGCCCCATTGATAATCATGAAATGGAAATTATTTGTAACTTTCTACAAGTAGAACAATGAATAGTACAGGTAGACGGGTGTAATCTTTCTATATATTGCTTCTAAATAGTCTAAGAAACATATATGCAAAGCATCCAAGCAGTACAATTAGCCAATTTTTTGTTCTTCAAGTTTAAGTGAACTACGAGCCCCATTGTTAATCCTTTAAAGGAAATTATTTGTAAATTTCGACAAGTAGAACAATGAATGGAACAGGTAGACGGTTGAAATCATTGCATGTATTGCTTCTATATAATCTACGAAACATATATGGAAAGTATCCAAACAGTACAATGCACGCAATTTTTGTTCTTCAAGTTTAAGTGAACTACGAGCCCCATTGTTAATCCTTTAACGGAAATTAATTGTAACTTTCTACAAGTAGAACAATGATTGGAACACGTAGACGGTTGAAATCTTTGTATATAATGCTTCCATATAGTCTAAGAAACATGTACTCAAAGCATCCAAACAGTACCATTCGCCAATTTTTTGTTCTTCAAGTTTAAGTGAACAATGAGCCCCAATGGTTAATCCTTTATCGGAAATTATTTGTAATTTTCGACAAGTAGAACAATGAATGGAACAGGTAGAAGGTTGAAATCTTTGTATATATTGCTTCTATATAATCTAAGAAACATATATGCAAAGCATCCAAACAGTACCATACGCCAATTTTTTGTTCTTCAAGTTTAAGTGAACAACAAGCCCCATTGATAATCATGAAACGGAAATTATTTGTAACTTTCTACAAGTAGAACAATGAATAGAACAGGTAGACGGTTAAAATCTATGTATATGTTGCTTCTATATAGTCTAAGAAACCTATATGCAAAGCATCTAAACAGTAACAATCGCCAATTTTTTGTTCTTCAAGTTTAAGTGAACTACGAGCCCCATTGTTAATCCTTTAAAGGAAATTATTTGTAAATTTCGACAAGTAGAACAATGAATGGAACAGGTAGACGGTTGAAATATTTGTATATATTGCTTCTATATAGTATAAGAAACATATATGCAAATCATCCAAACAGTACAATTCGCCAATTATTTGTTCTTCAAGTTTAAGTAAACTACGATCCCCATTGTTAATCCCTTAACGGAAATTATTTGTAACTTTCGACAAGTAGAACAGTGAATGGAACAGGTAGACGGTTGAAATCTTTGTATATATTGCTTCTATATAGTATCAGAAACATATATGCAAAGCATCCAAACAGTACAATTCGCCAATTTTTTGTTCTTCAAGTTTAAGTGAACAATGGGCCCCAATGGTTAATCCGTTATCGGAAATTATTTGTAACTTTCGACAAGTAGAATAATGAATGGAACAGGTAGACGGTTGAAATCTTTGTATATATTGCTTCTATATAGTCTAAGAAACATATATGCAAAGCATCCAAACAGTACCATTCGCCAATTTTTTGGTCTTCAAGTTTAAGTGAACAATGAGCCCCAATGGTTAATCCATTATCGGAAATTATTTGTAAATTTCGACAAGTAGAACAATGAATGGAACAGGTAGACGGTTGAAATATTTGTATATATTGCTTCGATATAGTATAAGAAACATAAATGCAAAGCATCAAAACAGTACAATTCGCCAATTTTTTGTTCTTCAAGTTTAAGTAAACTACGATCCCCATTGTTAATCCCTTAACGGAAATTATTTGTAACTTTCGACAAGTAGAACAGTGAATGGAACAGGTAGACGGTTGAAATCTTTGTATATATTGCTTCTATATAGTATAAGAAACATATATGCAAAGCATCCAAACAGTACAATTCCCCAATTTTTTGTTCTTCAAGTTTAAGTGAACAATGAGCCCCAATGGCTCATCCGTTATCGGAAATTATTTGTAACTTTCGACAAGTAGAAAAATGAATGGAACAGGTAGACGGTTGAAATCTTTGTATATATTGCTTCTATATAGTCTAAGAAACATATATGCAAAGCATCCAAACAGTACAATTCGCCAATTTTTTGTTCTTCAAGTTTAAGTGAACAATGAGCCCCAATGATTAATCCGTTATCGGTAACTATTTGTAACTTTCGACAAGTAGAACAATGAATGGAACAGGTAGACGGTTGAAACCCTTGTATATATTGCGTCTATATAATCTAAGAAACATATATGCATAGCATCCAAACAGTACCATTCGCCAATTTTTTGTTCTTGAAGTTTAAGTGAACTACGAGCCCCATTGTTAATCCTTTAAAGGAAATTATTTGTAAATTTCGACATGTAGAACAATGAATGGAACAGGTAGACTGTTAAAATCATTGTATATATTGCTTCTATATAGTCTAAGAAACATATATGCAGAGCGTCCAAACAGTACAATTCGCCAATTATTTGATCTCCAAGTTTAAGTGAACTACGAGCCCCATTGTTAATACTTTAACGGAAATTATTTGTAACTTGCGACAAGTAGAACAATGAATGGAACAGGTAGACTGTTGAAATCATTGTATATATTGCTTCTATATAGTCTAAGAAACATATATGCAAAGCATCCAGACAGTACAATTCGCCAATTTTTTGTTCTTCAAGTTTAAGTAAACTACGATCCCCATTGTTAATCTCTTAACGGAAATTATTTGTAACTTTCGACAAGTAGAAAAATGAATGGAACAGGTAGACGGTTTAAATCTGTGTATATATTGCTTCTATATAGTCTAAGAAACATATATGCAAAGCATCCAAACAGTACCATTCGCCAATTTTTTGGTCTTCAAGTTTAAGTGAACAATGAGCCCCAATGGTTAATCCATTATCGGAAATTATTTGTAAATTTCGACAAGTAGAACAATGAATGGAACAGGTAGACGGTTGAAATATTTGTATATATTGCTTCTATATAGTATAAGAAACATATATGCAAAGCATCCAAACAGTACAATTCTCCAATTTTTTGTTCTTCAAGTTTAAGTGAACTACGAGCCCCATTGTTAATCCTTTAACGGAAATTAATTGTAACTTTCTACAAGTAGAACAATGAATGGAACAGGTAGACTGTTGAAATCATTGTATATATTGCTTCTATATCGTCTAAGAAACATATATGCAAAGCATCCAAACAGTACAATTCGCCAATTTTTTGTTCTTCAAGTTTAAGTGAACAATGAGCCCCATTGTTAATCCTTTAAAGGAAATTATTTGTAACTTTCGACAAGTAGAAAAATGAATGGAACAGGTAGACGGTTGAAATCTGTGTATATATTGCTTCTATATAGACTAAGAAACATATATGCAAAGCATCCAAACAGTACAATTCGCCAATTTTTTGTTCTTCAAGTTTAAGTGAACAATGAGCCCCAATGGTTAATCCTTTATCGGTAATTATTTGTAACTTGCGACAAGTAGAACAATGAATGGAACAGGTAGACGGTTGAAATCCTTGTATATTTTGCTTCCATATAGTCTAAGAAACATGAACGCAAAGCATCCAAACAGTACCATTCGCCAATTTTTTGTCCTTCAAGTATAAGTGAACAGCGAGCCCCATTGATAATCATGAAATGACAATTATTTGTAACTATCTACAAGTAGAACAATGAATAGTACAGGTAGACGGGTGAAATCTTTCTATATATTGCTTCTAAATAGTCTAAGAAACATGTATGCAAAGCATCCAAACAGTACAATTCGCCAATTTTTTGTTCTTCAAGTTTAAGTGAACTACGAGCCCCATTGTTAATCCTTTAACGGAAATTAATTGTAACTTTCTACAAGTAGGACAATGATTGGAACACGTAGACGGTTGAAATCATGTATATATTGCTTCTATATAGTCTAAGAAACATATACGCAAAGCATCCAAACAGTACCATTCGCCAATTTTTTGTTCTTCAAGTTTAAGTGAACAAGGAGCCCCAATGGTTAATCCTTTATCGGAAATTACTTGTAATTTTCGACAAGTAGAACAATGAATGGAACAGGTAGACGGTTGAAATCTTTGTATATATTGCTTCTATATAGTCTACGAAACATATATGCAAAGCATCCAAACAGTACCATTCGCCAATTTTTTGTTCTTCAAGTTTAAGTGAACAGCAAGCCCCATTGATAATCATGAAATGGAAATTATTTGTAACTTTCGCCAAGTAGAACAATGAATGGAACAGGTATACGGTTGAAATCTTTGTATACATTGCTTCTATATAATCTAAGAAACATATATGCAAAGCATCCAAACAGTACCATTCGCCAATTTTTTGTTCTTCTAGTTTAAGTGAACTACGAGCCCCATTGTTAATCCTTTAAAGGAAATTATTTGTAAATTTCGACAAGTAGAACAATGAATGGATCATGTAGACGGTTGAAATCATTGTATATATTGCTTCTATATAGTCTACGAAACATATATGCAAAGCATCCAAACAGTACAATTCGCCAATTTTTTGTTCCTCAAGTTTAAGTGAACTACGAGCCCCATTGTTAATCCTTTAACGGAAATTAATTGTAACTTTCTACAAGTAGGACAATGATTGGCACACGTAGACGGTTGAAATCTTTGTATATATTGCTTCTAAATAGTCTAAGCAACATATATGCAAAGCATACAAACAGTACAATTCGCCAATTTTTTGTTCTTCAAGTTTAAGTGAACAATGAGCCCCAATGTTTAATCCTTTATCGGAAATTATTTGTAATTTTCGACAAGTAGAACAATGAATGGAACTGGTAGACGGTTGAAATCTTTTTATATATTGCTTCTATATAGTCTAAGAAACATATATGCAAGGCATCCAAACAGTACAATTCGCCAATTTTTTGTTCTTCAACTTTAAGTGAACTACGAGCCCCATTGTTAATCCTTTAAAAGAAATTATTTGTAAATTTCGACAAGTAGAACAATGAATGGAACAAGTAGACTGTTGAAATCATTGTATATATTGCTTCTATATAGTCTAAAAAACATATATGCATAGCTTCCAAACAGTACAATTCGCCAATTTTTTGCTCTTCAAGTTTAAGTGAACTACGAGCCCCATTGTTAATCCTTTAAAGGAAATTATTTGTAAATTTCGGCAAGTAGAACAATGAATGGAATAGGTAGACGGTTGAAATCATTGTATATATTGCTTCTATATAGTCTAAGAACCATATATGCAAAGCATCCAAACAGTACAATTCGCCAATTTCTTGTTCTTCAAGTTTAAGTAAACTACGATCCCCATTGTTAATCCCTTAACGGAAATTATTTGTAACTTTCGACAAGTAGAACAATGAATGGAACAGGTAGACGATTGAAATCTTTGTATATATTGCTTCTATATAATCTAAGAAACATATATGCAAAGCATCCAAACAGTACCAATCGCCAATTTTTTGTTCTTCAAGTTTAAGTGAACAACGAGCCCCATTGATAATCATGAAACGGAAATTATTTGTAACTTTCTACAAGTAGAACAATGAATAGAACAGGTAGACGGTTGAAATCTTTGTATATGTTGCTTCTATAGAGTCTAAGAAACCTATATACAAAGCATCTAAACAGTAACAATCGCCAATTTTTTGATATTCAAGTTTAAGTGAACAGCAAGCCCCATTGATAATCATGAAATGGAAATTATTTGTAACTTTCGACAAGTAGAACAATGAATAGTACAGGTAGACGGGTGTAATCTTTCTATATATTGCTTCTAAATAGTCTAAGAAACATATATGCAAAGCATCCAAGCAGTACAATTAGCCAATTTTTTGTTCTTCAAGTTTAAGTGAACTACGAGCCCCATTGTTAATCCTTTAAAGGAAATTATTTGTAAATTTCGACAAGTAGAACAATGAATGGAACAGGTAGACGGTTGAAATCATTGTATATATTGCTTCTATATAGTGTAAGAAACATATATGCAAAGCATCCAAACAGTACAATTCGCCAATTTATTGTTCTTCATGTTTAAGTGTACAACGAGCCCCATTGATAATCATGAAACGGAAATTATTTGTAACTTTCTACAAGTAGAACAATGAATAGTACAGGTAGACGGGTGTAATCTTTCTATATATTGCTTCTAAATAGTCTAAGAAACATATATGCAAAGCATCCAAACAGTACAATTAGCCAATTTTTTGTTCTTCAAGTTTAAGTGAACAACGAGCCCCATTGATAATCATGAAACGGAAATTATTTGTAACTTTCTACAAGTAGAACAATGAATAGTACAGGTACACGGGTGAAATCTTTCTATATATTGCTTCTACATAGTCTAAGAAACATCTATACAAAGCATCCAAACAGTACAATTCACCAATTTTTTGTTCTTCAAGTTTAAGTGAACTACGAGCCCCATTGTTAATCCTTTAACGGAAATTAATTGTAACTTTCTACAAGTAGAACAATGATTGCAACATGTAGACGGTAGAAATCTTTGTATATATTGCTTCCATATAGTCTAAGAAACATATATGCAAAGCATCCAAACAGTACCATTCGCCAATTTTTTGTTCTTCAAGTTTAAGTGAACAATGAGACCCATTGTTAATCCTTTATCGGAAATTATTTGTAACTTTCGACAAGTAGATCAATGAATGGAACAGGTAGACGGTTGAAATATTTGTATATATTGCTTCTATATAATATAAGAAACATATATGCAAAGCATCCAATCAGTACCATTCGCCAATTTTTTGTTCTTCAAGTTTAAGTGAACAACGAGCCCCATTGATAATCATGAAACGGAAATTATTTGTAACTTTCTACAAGTAGAACAATGAATAGAACAGGTAGACGGTTGAAATCTTTGTATATGTTGCTTCTATATAGTCTAAGAAACCTATATGCAAAGCATCTAAACAGTACAATTCGCCAATTTTTTGCTCTTCAAGTTTAAGTGAACTACGAGCCCCATTGTCTATCCTTTAAAGGAAATTATTTGTAAATTTCGACAAGTAGAACAATGAATGGATCATGTAGACGGTTGAAATCATTGTATATATTGCTTCTATATAGTCTACGAAACATATATGCAAAGCATCCAAACAGTACAATTCGCCAATTTTTTGTTCTTCAAGTTTAAGTGAACTACGAGCCCCATTGATAATCATGAAATGGAAATTATTTGTAACTTTCTACAAGTAGAACAATGAATAGTACAGGTAGACGGGTGTAATCTTTCTATATATTGCTTCTAAATAGTCTAAGAAACATATATGCAAAGCATCCAAGCAGTACAATTAGCCAATTTTTTGTTCTTCAAGTTTAAGTGAACTACGAGCCCCATTGTTAATCCTTTAAAGGAAATTATTTGTAAATTTCGACAAGTAGAACAATGAATGGAACAGGTAGACGGTTGAAATCATTGCATGTATTGCTTCTATATAATCTACGAAACATATATGGAAAGTATCCAAACAGTACAATGCACGCAATTTTTGTTCTTCAAGTTTAAGTGAACTACGAGCCCCATTGTTAATCCTTTAACGGAAATTAATTGTAACTTTCTACAAGTAGAACAATGATTGGAACACGTAGACGGTTGAAATCTTTGTATATAATGCTTCCATATAGTCTAAGAAACATGTACTCAAAGCATCCAAACAGTACCATTCGCCAATTTTTTGTTCTTCAAGTTTAAGTGAACAATGAGCCCCAATGGTTAATCCTTTATCGGAAATTATTTGTAATTTTCGACAAGTAGAACAATGAATGGAACAGGTAGAAGGTTGAAATCTTTGTATATATTGCTTCTATATAATCTAAGAAACATATATGCAAAGCATCCAAACAGTACCATACGCCAATTTTTTGTTCTTCAAGTTTAAGTGAACAACAAGCCCCATTGATAATCATGAAACGGAAATTATTTGTAACTTTCTACAAGTAGAACAATGAATAGAACAGGTAGACGGTTAAAATCTATGTATATGTTGCTTCTATATAGTCTAAGAAACCTATATGCAAAGCATCTAAACAGTAACAATCGCCAATTTTTTGTTCTTCAAGTTTAAGTGAACTACGAGCCCCATTGTTAATCCTTTAAAGGAAATTATTTGTAAATTTCGACAAGTAGAACAATGAATGGAACAGGTAGACGGTTGAAATATTTGTATATATTGCTTCTATATAGTATAAGAAACATATATGCAAATCATCCAAACAGTACAATTCGCCAATTATTTGTTCTTCAAGTTTAAGTAAACTACGATCCCCATTGTTAATCCCTTAACGGAAATTATTTGTAACTTTCGACAAGTAGAACAGTGAATGGAACAGGTAGACGGTTGAAATCTTTGTATATATTGCTTCTATATAGTATCAGAAACATATATGCAAAGCATCCAAACAGTACAATTCGCCAATTTTTTGTTCTTCAAGTTTAAGTGAACAATGGGCCCCAATGGTTAATCCGTTATCGGAAATTATTTGTAACTTTCGACAAGTAGAACAATGAATGGAACAGGTAGACGGTTGAAATATTTGTATATATTGCTTCGATATAGTATAAGAAACATAAATGCAAAGCATCAAAACAGTACAATTCGCCAATTTTTTGTTCTTCAAGTTTAAGTAAACTACGATCCCCATTGTTAATCCCTTAACGGAAATTATTTGTAACTTTCGACAAGTAGAACAGTGAATGGAACAGGTAGACGGTTGAAATCTTTGTATATATTGCTTCTATATAGTATAAGAAACATATATGCAAAGCATCCAAACAGTACAATTCCCCAATTTTTTGTTCTTCAAGTTTAAGTGAACAATGAGCCCCAATGGCTCATCCGTTATCGGAAATTATTTGTAACTTTCGACAAGTAGAAAAATGAATGGAACAGGTAGACGGTTGAAATCTTTGTATATATTGCTTCTATATAGTCTAAGAAACATATATGCAAAGCATCCAAACAGTACAATTCGCCAATTTTTTGTTCTTCAAGTTTAAGTGAACAATGAGCCCCAATGATTAATCCTTTATCGGTAACTATTTGTAAATTTCGACAAGTAGAACAATGAATGGAACAGGTAGACGGTTGAAACCCTTGTATATATTGCGTCTATATAATCTAAGAAACATATATGCATAGCATCCAAACAGTACCATTCGCCAATTTTTTGTTCTTGAAGTTTAAGTGAACTACGAGCCCCATTGTTAATCCTTTAAAGGAAATTATTTGTAAATTTCGACATGTAGAACAATGAATGGAACAGGTAGACTGTTAAAATCATTGTATATATTGCTTCTATATAGTCTAAGAAACATATATGCAGAGCGTCCAAACAGTACAATTCGCCAATTATTTGATCTCCAAGTTTAAGTGAACTACGAGCCCCATTGTTAATACTTTAACGGAAATTATTTGTAACTTGCGACAAGTAGAACAATGAATGGAACAGGTAGACGGTTGAAACCCTTGTATATATTGCGTCTATATAATCTAAGAAACATATATGCATAGCATCCAAACAGTACCATTCGCCAATTTTTTGTTCTTCAAGTTTAAGTGAACTACGAGCCCCATTGTTAATCCTTTAAAGGAAATTATTTGTAAATTTCGACAAGTAGAACAATGAATGGAACAGGTAGACTGTTGAAATCATTGTATATATTGCTTCTATATAGTCTAAGAAACATATATGCAAAGCATCCAGACAGTACAATTCGCCAATTTTTTGTTCTTCAAGTTTAAGTAAACTACGATCCCCATTGTTAATCTCTTAACGGAAATTATTTGTAACTTTCGACAAGTAGAAAAATGAATGGAACAGGTAGACGGTTTAAATCTGTGTATATATTGCTTCTATATAGTCTAAGAAACATATATGCAAAGCATCCAAACAGTACCATTCGCCAATTTTTTGGTCTTCAAGTTTAAGTGAACAATGAGCCCCAATGGTTAATCCATTATCGGAAATTATTTGTAAATTTCGACAAGTAGAACAATGAATGGAACAGGTAGACGGTTGAAATATTTGTATATATTGCTTCTATATAGTATAAGAAACATATATGCAAAGCATCCAAACAGTACAATTCTCCAATTTTTTGTTCTTCAAGTTTAAGTGAACTACGAGCCCCATTGTTAATCCTTTAACGGAAATTAATTGTAACTTTCTACAAGTAGAACAATGAATGGAACAGGTAGACTGTTGAAATCATTGTATATATTGCTTCTATATCGTCTAAGAAACATATATGCAAAGCATCCAAACAGTACAATTCGCCAATTTTTTGTTCTTCAAGTTTAAGTGAACAATGAGCCCCATTGTTAATCCTTTAAAGGAAATTATTTGTAACTTTCGACAAGTAGAAAAATGAATGGAACAGGTAGACGGTTGAAATCTGTGTATATATTGCTTCTATATAGACTAAGAAACATATATGCAAAGCATCCAAACAGTACAATTCGCCAATTTTTTGTTCTTCAAGTTTAAGTGAACAATGAGCCCCAATGGTTAATCCTTTATCGGTAATTATTTGTAACTTGCGACAAGTAGAACAATGAATGGAACAGGTAGACGGTTGAAATCCTTGTATATTTTGCTTCCATATAGTCTAAGAAACATGAACGCAAAGCATCCAAACAGTACCATTCGCCAATTTTTTGTCCTTCAAGTATAAGTGAACAGCGAGCCCCATTGATAATCATGAAATGGCAATTATTTGTAACTATCTACAAGTAGAACAATGAATAGTACAGGTAGACGGGTGAAATCTTTCTATATATTGCTTCTAAATAGTCTAAGAAACATGTATGCAAAGCATCCAAACAGTACAATTCGCCAATTTTTTGTTCTTCAAGTTTAAGTGAACTACGAGCCCCATTGTTAATCCTTTAACGGAAATTAATTGTAACTTTCTACAAGTAGGACAATGATTGGAACACGTAGACGGTTGAAATCATGTATATATTGCTTCTATATAGTCTAAGAAACATATACGCAAAGCATCCAAACAGTACCATTCGCCAATTTTTTGTTCTTCAAGTTTAAGTGAACAAGGAGCCCCAATGGTTAATCCTTTATCGGAAATTACTTGTAATTTTCGACAAGTAGAACAATGAATGGAACAGGTAGACGGTTGAAATCTTTGTATATATTGCTTCTATATAGTCTACGAAACATATATGCAAAGCATCCAAACAGTACCATTCGCCAATTTTTTGTTCTTCAAGTTTAAGTGAACAGCAAGCCCCATTGATAATCATGAAATGGAAATTATTTGTAACTTTCGCCAAGTAGAACAATGAATGGAACAGGTATACGGTTGAAATCTTTGTATACATTGCTTCTATATAATCTAAGAAACATATATGCAAAGCATCCAAACAGTACCATTCGCCAATTTTTTGTTCTTCTAGTTTAAGTGAACTACGAGCCCCATTGTTAATCCTTTAAAGGAAATTATTTGTAAATTTCGACAAGTAGAACAATGAATGGATCATGTAGACGGTTGAAATCATTGTATATATTGCTTCTATATAGTCTACGAAACATATATGCAAAGCATCCAAACAGTACAATTCGCCAATTTTTTGTTCCTCAAGTTTAAGTGAACTACGAGCCCCATTGTTAATCCTTTAACGGAAATTAATTGTAACTTTCTACAAGTAGGACAATGATTGGAACACGTAGACGGTTGAAATCTTTGTATATATTGCTTCTAAATAGTCTAAGCAACATATATGCAAAGCATACAAACAGTACAATTCGCCAATTTTTTGTTCTTCAAGTTTAAGTGAACAATGAGCCCCAATGTTTAATCCTTTATCGGAAATTATTTGTAATTTTCGACAAGTAGAACAATGAATGGAACTGGTAGACGGTTGAAATCTTTTTATATATTGCTTCTATATAGTCTAAGAAACATATATGCAAGGCATCCAAACAGTACAATTCGCCAATTTTTTGTTCTTCAACTTTAAGTGAACTACGAGCCCCATTGTTAATCCTTTAAAAGAAATTATTTGTAAATTTCGACAAGTAGAACAATGAATGGAACAAGTAGACTGTTGAAATCATTGTATATATTGCTTCTATATAGTCTAAAAAACATATATGCATAGCTTCCAAACAGTACAATTCGCCAATTTTTTGCTCTTCAAGTTTAAGTGAACTACGAGCCCCATTGTTAATCCTTTAAAGGAAATTATTTGTAAATTTCGGCAAGTAGAACAATGAATGGAATAGGTAGACGGTTGAAATCATTGTATATATTGCTTCTATATAGTCTAAGAACCATATATGCAAAGCATCCAAACAGTACAATTCGCCAATTTCTTGTTCTTCAAGTTTAAGTAAACTACGATCCCCATTGTTAATCCCTTAACGGAAATTATTTGTAACTTTCGACAAGTAGAACAATGAATGGAACAGGTAGACGATTGAAATCTTTGTATATATTGCTTCTATATAATCTAAGAAACATATATGCAAAGCATCCAAACAGTACCAATCGCCAATTTTTTGTTCTTCAAGTTTAAGTGAACAACGAGCCCCATTGATAATCATGAAACGGAAATTATTTGTAACTTTCTACAAGTAGAACAATGAATAGAACAGGTAGACGGTTGAAATCTTTGTATATGTTGCTTCTATAGAGTCTAAGAAACCTATATACAAAGCATCTAAACAGTAACAATCGCCAATTTTTTGATATTCAAGTTTAAGTGAACAGCAAGCCCCATTGATAATCATGAAATGGAAATTATTTGTAACTTTCGACAAGTAGAACAATGAATAGTACAGGTAGACGGGTGTAATCTTTCTATATATTGCTTCTAAATAGTCTAAGAAACATATATGCAAAGCATCCAAGCAGTACAATTAGCCAATTTTTTGTTCTTCAAGTTTAAGTGAACTACGAGCCCCATTGTTAATCCTTTAAAGGAAATTATTTGTAAATTTCGACAAGTAGAACAATGAATGGAACAGGTAGACGGTTGAAATCATTGTATATATTGCTTCTATATAGTGTAAGAAACATATATGCAAAGCATCCAAACAGTACAATTCGCCAATTTATTGTTCTTCATGTTTAAGTGTACAACGAGCCCCATTGTTAATCCTTTAAAGGAAATTATTTGTAAATTTCGACAAGTAGAACAATGAATGGAATAGGTAGACGGTTGAAATCATTGTATATATTGGTTCTATATAGTCTAAGAAACATATATGCAAAGCATCCAAATAGTACAATTCGCCAATTTTTTGTTCTTCAAGTTTAGTGTACAATGAGCCCCAATGGTTAATCCTTTATCGGAAATTATTTGTAATTTTCGACAAGTAGCACAATGAATGGAACAGGTAGTCGGTTGAAATCTTTGTACATATTGCTTCTGTATAGTCTAAGAAACCTATATGCAAAGCATCTAAACAGTAACATTCGCCAATTTTTTGATCTTCAAGTTTAAGTGAACAATGAGCCCCATTGTTAATCCTTTAAAGGAAATTATTTGTAACTTTCGACAAGTAGAACAATGAATGTAACTGGTAGACGGTTGAAATCTTTTTATATATTGCTTCTATATAGACCAAGAAACCTATATGCAAAGCATCCAAACAGTACAATTCGCCAATTATTTCATCTTCAAGTTTAACTGAACTACGAGCCCCATTGTTAATCCTTTATCGGAAATTATTTGTAAATTTCGACAAGTAGTACAATGAATGAAACAGGTAGACGGTTGAAATCTTTGTATATATTGCTTCTATATAGTCTAAGAAACATATATGCAAAGCATCCAAACAGTACTATTCGCCAATTTATTGATCTTCATGTTTAAGTGAACAATGAGCCCCATGGTTAATCCTTTATCGGAAATTATTTGTAACTTTCGACAAGTAGAACAATGAATGGAACTGGTAGACGGTTGAAATCTTTTTATATGTTGCTTCTATATAGTCTAAGAAACATATATGCAAAGCATCCAAACAGTACCAATCGCCAATTTTTTGTTCTTCAAGTTTAAGTGAACAACGAGCCCCATTGATAATCATGAAACGGAAATTATTTGTAACTTTCTACAAGTAGAACAATGAATAGAACAGGTAGACGGTTGAAATCTTTGTATATGTTGCTTCTATAGAGTCTAAGAAACCTATATACAAAGCATCTAAAC
This sequence comes from Cerceris ruficornis, assembly GCA_963989415.1. Lineage (NCBI taxonomy): Eukaryota > Metazoa > Arthropoda > Insecta > Hymenoptera > Crabronidae > Cerceris > Cerceris ruficornis. The sequence continues at coordinate 75,209 of CAXDIW010000291.1, read as the reverse complement.
AGTAGCAATCGCCAATTTTTTGATATTCAAGTTTAAGTGAACAGCAAGCCCCATTGATAATCATGAAATGGAAATTATTTGTAACTTTCGACAAGTAGAACAATGAATAGTACAGGTAGACGGGTGTAATCTTTCTATATATTGTTTCTAAATAGTCTAAGAAACACTTATGCAAAGCATCCAAACTGTACAATTCGCCAATTTTTTGTTCTTCAAGTTTAAGTGAACAATGAGCCCCATTGTTAATCCTTTAAAGGAAATTATTTGTAACTTTCCACAAGTAGAACAATGAATGGAACAGGTAGACGGTTGAAATCTTTGTATATATGGCTTCTATATAATCTAAGAAACATATATGCAAAGCATCCAAACAGTACAATTCGCCAATTATTTCATCTTCAAGTTTAAGTGAACTACGAGCCCCATTGTTAATACTTTAACGGAAATTATTTGTAACTTGCGACAAGTAGAACAATGAGTGGATCAGGTAGACGGTTGAAAGCAATGTATATATTGCTTCTATATAGTCTAAGAAACATATATGCAAAGCATCCAAACAGTACCATTCGCCAATTTTTTGTTCTTCAAGTTTAAGTGAACAATGAGCCCCATTGTTAATCCTTTAAAGGAAATTATTTGTAACTTTCGACAAGTAGAACAATGAATGTAACTGGTAGACGGTTGAAATCTTTTTATATATTGCTTCTATATAGACCAAGAAACCTATATGCAAAGCATCCAAACAGTACAATTCGCCAATTATTTCATCTTCAAGTTTAACTGAACTACGAGCCCCATTGTTAATCCTTTATCGGAAATTATTTGTAAATTTCGACAAGTAGTACAATGAATGAAACAGGTAGACGGTTGAAATCTTTGTATATATTGCTTCTATATAGTCTAAGAAACATATATGCAAAGCATCCAAACAGTACTATTCGCCAATTTATTGATCTTCATGTTTAAGTGAACAATGAGCCCCATGGTTAATCCTTTATCGGAAATTATTTGTAACTTTCGACAAGTAGAACAATGAATGGAACTGGTAGACGGTTGAAATCTTTTTATATGTTGCTTCTATATAGTCTAAGAAACATATATGCAAAGCATCCAAACAGTACCATTCGCCAATTTTTTGTTCTTCAAGTTTAAGTGAACAATGAGCCCCAATGGTTAATCCTTTATCGGAAATTATTTGTAATTTTCGACAAGTAGAACAATGAATGGAACAGGTAGGCGGTTGAAATCTTTGTACATATTGCTTCTATATAATCTAAGAAACATATATGCAAAGCATCTAAACAGTAACAATCGCCAATTATTTCATCTTCAAGTTTAAGTGAACTACGAGCCCCATTGTTAATCCTTTAAAGGAAATTATTTGTAACTTTCGACAAGTAGAACAATGAATGGAACTGGTAGACGGTTGAAATCTTTTTATATGTTGCTTCTATATAGTCTAAGAAACATGTATGCAAAGCATCCAAACAGTACCATTCGCCAATTTTTTGTTCTTCAAGTTTAAGTGAACAATGAGCCCCAATGGTTAATACTTTATCGGAAATTATTTGTAATTTTCGACAAGTAGAACAATGAATGGAACAGGTAGGCGGTTGAAATCTTTGTACATATTGCTTCTATATAATCTAAGAAACATATATGCAAAGCATCTAAACAGTAACAATCGCCAATTATTTCATCTTCAAGTTTAAGTGAACTACGAGCCCCATTGTTAATACTTTAACGGAAATTATTCGTAACTTGCGACAAGTAGAACAATGAGTGGATAAGGTAGACGGGTGAAAGCAATGTATATATTGCTTCTATATAGTCTAAGAAACATATATGCAAATCATCCAAACAGTACCATTCGCCAATTTTTTGTTCTTCAAGTTTAAGTGAACAATGAGCCCCATTGTTAATCCTTTAAAGGAAATTATTTGTAACTTTCGACAAGTAGAACAATGAATGTAACTGGTAGACGGTTGAAATCTTTTTATATATTGCTTCTATATAGACCAAGAAACCTATATGCAAAGCATCTAAACAGTAACATTCGCCATTTTTTTGTTCTTGAAGTTTAAGTGAACTACGAGCCCCATTGTTAATCCTTTAAAGGAAATTATTTGTAAATTTCCACAAGTAGAACAATGAATGGATCAGGTAGACGGTTGAAATCATTGTATATATTGCTTCTATATAGTCTAAGAAACACATATGCAAAGCATCCAAACAGCACAATTCGCCATTTTTTTGTTCTTGAAGTTTAAGTGAACTACGAGCCCCATTGTTAATCCTTTAAAGGAAATTATTTGTAAATTTCCACAAGTAGAACAATGAATGGATCAGGTAGACGGTTGAAATCATTGTATATATTGCTTCTATATAGTCTAAGAAACATATATGCAAAGCATCCAAATAGTACAATTCGACAATTTTTTGTTCTTCAAGTTTAAGTGAACAATGAGCCCCAATGGTTAATCCTTTATCGGAAATTATTTGTAATTTTCGACAAGTAGAACAATGAATGGAACAGGTAGACGGTTGAAATCTTTGTATATATTGCTTCTATATAGTCTAAGAAACATATATGCAAAGCATCCAAACAGTACAATTCGCCAATTTATTGTTCTTCAAGTTTAAGTGAACAACGAGCCCCATTGTTAATCCTTTAAAGGAAATTATTTGTAAATTTCGACATGTAGAACAATGATTGGAACACGTAGACGGTTGAAATCTTTGTATATATTGCTTCCATAAAGTCTAAGAAACATGTACGCAAAGCATCCAAACAGTACCATTCGCCAATTTTTTGTTCTTCAAGTTTAAGTGAACAATGAGCCCCAATGGTTAATCCTTTATCAGAAATTATTTGTAATTTTCGACAAGTAGAACAATGAATGGAACAGGTAGACGGTTGAAATCTTTGTACATATTGCTTCTATATAATCTAAGAAACATATATGCAAAGCATCTAAACAGTAACAATCGCCAATTTTTTGATCTTCAAGTTTAAGTGAACAGCGAGCCCCATTGATAATCATGAAATGGAAATTATTTGTAACTTTCTACAAGTAGAACAATGAATAGTACAGTTAGACGGGTGAAATCTTTCTATATATTGCTTCTAAATAGTCTAAGAAACATGTACGCAAAGCATCCAAACAGTACCATTCGCCAATTTTTTGTTCTTCAAGTTTAAGTGAACAATGAGCCCCAATGGTTAATCCTTTATCGGAAATTATTTGTAATTTTCGACAAGTAGAACAATGAATGGAACAGGTAGACGGTGGAAATCTTTGTACATATTGCTTCTATATAATCTAAGAAACATATATGCAAAGCATCTAAACAGTAACAATTGCCAATTTTTTGATCTTCAAGTTTAAGTGAACAACGAGGCCCAATGGTTAATTCTTTATCGGAAATTATTTGTAATTTTCGACAAGTAGAACAATGAATGGAACAGGTAGACGGTTGAAACCTTTGTGCATATTGCTTCTATATAATCTAAGAAACATATATGCAAAGCATCTAAACAGTAACAATCGCCAATTTTTTGATCTTCAAGTTTAAGTGAACAATGAGCCCCATTGTTAATCCTTTAAACGAAATTATTTGTAACTTTCGACAAGTAGAACAATGAATGGAACTGGTAGACGGTTGAAATCTTTTTATATATTGCTTCTATATAGTCTAAGAAACATATATGCAAAGCATCCAAATAGTACAATTCGACAATTTTTTGTTCTTCAAGTTTAAGTGAACAATGAGCCCCAAAGGTTAATCCTTTATCGGAAATTATTTGTAACTTTCGACAAGTAGAACAATGAATGGAACAGGTAGACGGTTGAAATCTTTTTATATATTGCTTCTATATAGACTAAGAAACCTATATGCAAAGCATCTAAACAGTAACATTCGCCAATTTTTTGATCTTCATGTTTAAGTGAACAATGAGCCCCATTGTTAATCCTTTATCGGAAATTATTTGTAACTTTCGACAAGTAGAACAATGAATGGAACTGGTAGACGGTTGAAATCTTTTTATATGTTGCTTCTATATAGTCTAAGAAACATATATGCAAAGCATCCAAACAGTACCATTCGCCAATTTTTTGTTCTTCAAGTTTAAGTGAACAATGAGCCCCAATGGTTAATCCTTTATCGGAAATTATTTGTAATTTTCGACAAGTAGAACAATGAATGGAACAGGTAGGCGGTTGAAATCTTTGTACATATTGCTTCTATATAATCTAAGAAACATATATGCAAAGCATCTAAACAGTAACAATCGCCAATTATTTCATCTTCAAGTTTAAGTGAACTACGAGCCCCATTGTTAATCCTTTAAAGGAAATTATTTGTAACTTTCGACAAGTAGAACAATGAATGGAACTGGTAGACGGTTGAAATCTTTTTATATGTTGCTTCTATATAGTCTAAGAAACATGTATGCAAAGCATCCAAACAGTACCATTCGCCAATTTTTTGTTCTTCAAGTTTAAGTGAACAATGAGCCCCAATGGTTAATACTTTATCGGAAATTATTTGTAATTTTCGACAAGTAGAACAATGAATGGAACAGGTAGGCGGTTGAAATCTTTGTACATATTGCTTCTATATAATCTAAGAAACATATATGCAAAGCATCTAAACAGTAACAATCGCCAATTATTTCATCTTCAAGTTTAAGTGAACTACGAGCCCCATTGTTAATACTTTAACGGAAATTATTTGTAACTTGCGACAAGTAGAACAATGAGTGGATAAGGTAGACGGGTGAAAGCAATGTATATATTGCTTCTATATAGTCTAAGAAACATATATGCAAATCATCCAAACAGTACCATTCGCCAATTTTTTGTTCTTCAAGTTTAAGTGAACAATGAGCCCCATTGTTAATCCTTTAAAGGAAATTATTTGTAACTTTCGACAAGTAGAACAATGAATGTAACTGGTAGACGGTTGAAATCTTTTTATATATTGCTTCTATATAGACCAAGAAACCTATATGCAAAGCATCTAAACAGTAACATTCGCCATTTTTTTGTTCTTGAAGTTTAAGTGAACTACGAGCCCCATTGTTAATCCTTTAAAGGAAATTATTTGTAAATTTCCACAAGTAGAACAATGAATGGATCAGGTAGACGGTTGAAATCATTGTATATATTGCTTCTATATAGTCTAAGAAACATATATGCAAAGCATCCAAATAGTACAATTCGACAATTTTTTGTTCTTCAAGTTTAAGTGAACAATGAGCCCCAATGGTTAATCCTTTATCGGAAATTATTTGTAATTTTCGACAAGTAGAACAATGAATGGAACAGGTAGACGGTTGAAATCTTTGTATATATTGCTTCTATATAGTCTAAGAAACACATATGCAAAGCATCCAAACAGCACAATTCGCCATTTTTTTGTTCTTGAAGTTTAAGTGAACTACGAGCCCCATTGTTAATCCTTTAAAGGAAATTATTTGTAAATTTCCACAAGTAGAACAATGAATGGATCAGGTAGACGGTTGAAATCATTGTATATATTGCTTCTATATAGTCTAAGAAACATATATGCAAAGCATCCAAATAGTACAATTCGACAATTTTTTGTTCTTCAAGTTTAAGTGAACAATGAGCCCCAATGGTTAATCCTTTATCGGAAATTATTTGTAATTTTCGACAAGTAGAACAATGAATGGAACAGGTAGACGGTTGAAATCTTTGTATATATTGCTTCTATATAGTCTAAGAAACATATATGCAAAGCATCCAAACAGTACAATTCGCCAATTTATTGTTCTTCAAGTTTAAGTGAACAACGAGCCCCATTGTTAATCCTTTAAAGGAAATTATTTGTAAATTTCGACATGTAGAACAATGATTGGAACACGTAGACGGTTGAAATCTTTGTATATATTGCTTCCATAAAGTCTAAGAAACATGTACGCAAAGCATCCAAACAGTACCATTCGCCAATTTTTTGTTCTTCAAGTTTAAGTGAACAATGAGCCCCAATGGTTAATCCTTTATCAGAAATTATTTGTAATTTTCGACAAGTAGAACAATGAATGGAACAGGTAGACGGTTGAAATCTTTGTACATATTGCTTCTATATAATCTAAGAAACATATATGCAAAGCATCTAAACAGTAACAATCGCCAATTTTTTGATCTTCAAGTTTAAGTGAACAGCGAGCCCCATTGATAATCATGAAATGGAAATTATTTGTAACTTTCTACAAGTAGAACAATGAATAGTACAGTTAGACGGGTGAAATCTTTCTATATATTGCTTCTAAATAGTCTAAGAAACATGTACGCAAAGCATCCAAACAGTACCATTCGCCAATTTTTTGTTCTTCAAGTTTAAGTGAACAATGAGCCCCAATGGTTAATCCTTTATCGGAAATTATTTGTAATTTTCGACAAGTAGAACAATGAATGGAACAGGTAGACGGTGGAAATCTTTGTACATATTGCTTCTATATAATCTAAGAAACATATATGCAAAGCATCTAAACAGTAACAATTGCCAATTTTTTGATCTTCAAGTTTAAGTGAACAACGAGGCCCAATGGTTAATTCTTTATCGGAAATTATTTGTAATTTTCGACAAGTAGAACAATGAATGGAACAGGTAGACGGTTGAAACCTTTGTGCATATTGCTTCTATATAATCTAAGAAACATATATGCAAAGCATCTAAACAGTAACAATCGCCAATTTTTTGATCTTCAAGTTTAAGTGAACAATGAGCCCCATTGTTAATCCTTTAAACGAAATTATTTGTAACTTTCGACAAGTAGAACAATGAATGGAACTGGTAGACGGTTGAAATCTTTTTATATATTGCTTCTATATAGTCTAAGAAACATATATGCAAAGCATCCAAATAGTACAATTCGACAATTTTTTGTTCTTCAAGTTTAAGTGAACAATGAGCCCCAAAGGTTAATCCTTTATCGGAAATTATTTGTAACTTTCGACAAGTAGAACAATGAATGGAACAGGTAGGCGGTTGAAATCTTTGTACATATTGCTTCTATATAATCTAAGAAACATATATGCAAAGCATCTAAACAGTAACAATCGCCAATTATTTCATCTTCAAGTTTAAGTGAACTACGAGCCCCATTGTTAATCCTTTAAAGGAAATTATTTGTAACTTTCGACAAGTAGAACAATGAATGGAACTGGTAGACGGTTGAAACCTTTTTATATGTTGCTTCTATATAGTCTAAGAAACATATATGCAAAGCATCCAAACAGTACCATTCGCCAATTTTTTGTTCTTCAAGTTTAAGTGAACAATGAGCCCCAATGGTTAATCCTTTATCGGAAATTATTTGTAATTTTCGACAAGTAGAACAATGAATGGAACAGGTAGGCGGTTGAAATCTTTGTACATATTGCTTCTATATAATCTAAGAAACATATATGCAAAGCATCTAAACAGTAACAATCGCCAATTATTTCATCTTCAAGTTTAAGTGAACTACGAGCCCCATTGTTAATCCTTTAAAGGAAATTATTTGTAACTTTCGACAAGTAGAACAATGAATGGAACTGGTAGACGGTTGAAATCTTTTTATATGTTGCTTCTATATAGTCTAAGAAACATGTATGCAAAGCATCCAAACAGTACCATTCGCCAATTTTTTGTTCTTCAAGTTTAAGTGAACAATGAGCCCCAATGGTTAATACTTTATCGGAAATTATTTGTAATTTTCGACAAGTAGAACAATGAATGGAACAGGTAGGCGGTTGAAATCTTTGTACATATTGCTTCTATATAATCTAAGAAACATATATGCAAAGCATCTAAACAGTAACAATCGCCAATTATTTCATCTTCAAGTTTAAGTGAACTACGAGCCCCATTGTTAATACTTTAACGGAAATTATTCGTAACTTGCGACAAGTAGAACAATGAGTGGATAAGGTAGACGGGTGAAAGCAATGTATATATTGCTTCTATATAGTCTAAGAAACATATATGCAAATCATCCAAACAGTACCATTCGCCAATTTTTTGTTCTTCAAGTTTAAGTGAACAATGAGCCCCATTGTTAATCCTTTAAAGGAAATTATTTGTAACTTTCGACAAGTAGAACAATGAATGTAACTGGTAGACGGTTGAAATCTTTTTATATATTGCTTCTATATAGACCAAGAAACCTATATGCAAAGCATCTAAACAGTAACATTCGCCATTTTTTTGTTCTTGAAGTTTAAGTGAACTACGAGCCCCATTGTTAATCCTTTAAAGGAAATTATTTGTAAATTTCCACAAGTAGAACAATGAATGGATCAGGTAGACGGTTGAAATCATTGTATATATTGCTTCTATATAGTCTAAGAAACACATATGCAAAGCATCCAAACAGCACAATTCGCCATTTTTTTGTTCTTGAAGTTTAAGTGAACTACGAGCCCCATTGTTAATCCTTTAAAGGAAATTATTTGTAAATTTCCACAAGTAGAACAATGAATGGATCAGGTAGACGGTTGAAATCATTGTATATATTGCTTCTATATAGTCTAAGAAACATATATGCAAAGCATCCAAATAGTACAATTCGACAATTTTTTGTTCTTCAAGTTTAAGTGAACAATGAGCCCCAATGGTTAATCCTTTATCGGAAATTATTTGTAATTTTCGACAAGTAGAACAATGAATGGAACAGGTAGACGGTTGAAATCTTTGTATATATTGCTTCTATATAGTCTAAGAAACATATATGCAAAGCATCCAAACAGTACAATTCGCCAATTTATTGTTCTTCAAGTTTAAGTGAACAACGAGCCCCATTGTTAATCCTTTAAAGGAAATTATTTGTAAATTTCGACATGTAGAACAATGATTGGAACACGTAGACGGTTGAAATCTTTGTATATATTGCTTCCATAAAGTCTAAGAAACATGTACGCAAAGCATCCAAACAGTACCATTCGCCAATTTTTTGTTCTTCAAGTTTAAGTGAACAATGAGCCCCAATGGTTAATCCTTTATCAGAAATTATTTGTAATTTTCGACAAGTAGAACAATGAATGGAACAGGTAGACGGTTGAAATCTTTGTACATATTGCTTCTATATAATCTAAGAAACATATATGCAAAGCATCTAAACAGTAACAATCGCCAATTTTTTGATCTTCAAGTTTAAGTGAACAGCGAGCCCCATTGATAATCATGAAATGGAAATTATTTGTAACTTTCTACAAGTAGAACAATGAATAGTACAGTTAGACGGGTGAAATCTTTCTATATATTGCTTCTAAATAGTCTAAGAAACATGTACGCAAAGCATCCAAACAGTACCATTCGCCAATTTTTTGTTCTTCAAGTTTAAGTGAACAATGAGCCCCAATGGTTAATCCTTTATCGGAAATTATTTGTAATTTTCGACAAGTAGAACAATGAATGGAACAGGTAGACGGTGGAAATCTTTGTACATATTGCTTCTATATAATCTAAGAAACATATATGCAAAGCATCTAAACAGTAACAATTGCCAATTTTTTGATCTTCAAGTTTAAGTGAACAACGAGGCCCAATGGTTAATTCTTTATCGGAAATTATTTGTAATTTTCGACAAGTAGAACAATGAATGGAACAGGTAGACGGTTGAAACCTTTGTGCATATTGCTTCTATATAATCTAAGAAACATATATGCAAAGCATCTAAACAGTAACAATCGCCAATTTTTTGATCTTCAAGTTTAAGTGAACAATGAGCCCCATTGTTAATCCTTTAAACGAAATTATTTGTAACTTTCGACAAGTAGAACAATGAATGGAACTGGTAGACGGTTGAAATCTTTTTATATATTGCTTCTATATAGTCTAAGAAACATATATGCAAAGCATCCAAATAGTACAATTCGACAATTTTTTGTTCTTCAAGTTTAAGTGAACAATGAGCCCCAAAGGTTAATCCTTTATCGGAAATTATTTGTAACTTTCGACAAGTAGAACAATGAATGGAACAGGTAGACGGTTGAAATCTTTTTATATATTGCTTCTATATAGACTAAGAAACCTATATGCAAAGCATCTAAACAGTAACATTCGCCAATTTTTTGATCTTCATGTTTAAGTGAACAATGAGCCCCATTGTTAATCCTTTATCGGAAATTATTTGTAACTTTCGACAAGTAGAACAATGAATGGAACTGGTAGACGGTTGAAATCTTTTTATATGTTGCTTCTATATAGTCTAAGAAACATATATGCAAAGCATCCAAACAGTACCATTCGCCAATTTTTTGTTCTTCAAGTTTAAGTGAACAATGAGCCCCAATGGTTAATCCTTTATCGGAAATTATTTGTAATTTTCGACAAGTAGAACAATGAATGGAACAGGTAGGCGGTTGAAATCTTTGTACATATTGCTTCTATATAATCTAAGAAACATATATGCAAAGCATCTAAACAGTAACAATCGCCAATTATTTCATCTTCAAGTTTAAGTGAACTACGAGCCCCATTGTTAATCCTTTAAAGGAAATTATTTGTAACTTTCGACAAGTAGAACAATGAATGGAACTGGTAGACGGTTGAAATCTTTTTATATGTTGCTTCTATATAGTCTAAGAAACATGTATGCAAAGCATCCAAACAGTACCATTCGCCAATTTTTTGTTCTTCAAGTTTAAGTGAACAATGAGCCCCAATGGTTAATACTTTATCGGAAATTATTTGTAATTTTCGACAAGTAGAACAATGAATGGAACAGGTAGGCGGTTGAAATCTTTGTACATATTGCTTCTATATAATCTAAGAAACATATATGCAAAGCATCTAAACAGTAACAATCGCCAATTATTTCATCTTCAAGTTTAAGTGAACTACGAGCCCCATTGTTAATACTTTAACGGAAATTATTTGTAACTTGCGACAAGTAGAACAATGAGTGGATAAGGTAGACGGGTGAAAGCAATGTATATATTGCTTCTATATAGTCTAAGAAACATATATGCAAATCATCCAAACAGTACCATTCGCCAATTTTTTGTTCTTCAAGTTTAAGTGAACAATGAGCCCCATTGTTAATCCTTTAAAGGAAATTATTTGTAACTTTCGACAAGTAGAACAATGAATGTAACTGGTAGACGGTTGAAATCTTTTTATATATTGCTTCTATATAGACCAAGAAACCTATATGCAAAGCATCTAAACAGTAACATTCGCCATTTTTTTGTTCTTGAAGTTTAAGTGAACTACGAGCCCCATTGTTAATCCTTTAAAGGAAATTATTTGTAAATTTCCACAAGTAGAACAATGAATGGATCAGGTAGACGGTTGAAATCATTGTATATATTGCTTCTATATAGTCTAAGAAACATATATGCAAAGCATCCAAATAGTACAATTCGACAATTTTTTGTTCTTCAAGTTTAAGTGAACAATGAGCCCCAATGGTTAATCCTTTATCGGAAATTATTTGTAATTTTCGACAAGTAGAACAATGAATGGAACAGGTAGACGGTTGAAATCTTTGTATATATTGCTTCTATATAGTCTAAGAAACACATATGCAAAGCATCCAAACAGCACAATTCGCCATTTTTTTGTTCTTGAAGTTTAAGTGAACTACGAGCCCCATTGTTAATCCTTTAAAGGAAATTATTTGTAAATTTCCACAAGTAGAACAATGAATGGATCAGGTAGACGGTTGAAATCATTGTATATATTGCTTCTATATAGTCTAAGAAACATATATGCAAAGCATCCAAATAGTACAATTCGACAATTTTTTGTTCTTCAAGTTTAAGTGAACAATGAGCCCCAATGGTTAATCCTTTATCGGAAATTATTTGTAATTTTCGACAAGTAGAACAATGAATGGAACAGGTAGACGGTTGAAATCTTTGTATATATTGCTTCTATATAGTCTAAGAAACATATATGCAAAGCATCCAAACAGTACAATTCGCCAATTTATTGTTCTTCAAGTTTAAGTGAACAACGAGCCCCATTGTTAATCCTTTAAAGGAAATTATTTGTAAATTTCGACATGTAGAACAATGATTGGAACACGTAGACGGTTGAAATCTTTGTATATATTGCTTCCATAAAGTCTAAGAAACATGTACGCAAAGCATCCAAACAGTACCATTCGCCAATTTTTTGTTCTTCAAGTTTAAGTGAACAATGAGCCCCAATGGTTAATCCTTTATCAGAAATTATTTGTAATTTTCGACAAGTAGAACAATGAATGGAACAGGTAGACGGTTGAAATCTTTGTACATATTGCTTCTATATAATCTAAGAAACATATATGCAAAGCATCTAAACAGTAACAATCGCCAATTTTTTGATCTTCAAGTTTAAGTGAACAGCGAGCCCCATTGATAATCATGAAATGGAAATTATTTGTAACTTTCTACAAGTAGAACAATGAATAGTACAGTTAGACGGGTGAAATCTTTCTATATATTGCTTCTAAATAGTCTAAGAAACATGTACGCAAAGCATCCAAACAGTACCATTCGCCAATTTTTTGTTCTTCAAGTTTAAGTGAACAATGAGCCCCAATGGTTAATCCTTTATCGGAAATTATTTGTAATTTTCGACAAGTAGAACAATGAATGGAACAGGTAGACGGTGGAAATCTTTGTACATATTGCTTCTATATAATCTAAGAAACATATATGCAAAGCATCTAAACAGTAACAATTGCCAATTTTTTGATCTTCAAGTTTAAGTGAACAACGAGGCCCAATGGTTAATTCTTTATCGGAAATTATTTGTAATTTTCGACAAGTAGAACAATGAATGGAACAGGTAGACGGTTGAAACCTTTGTGCATATTGCTTCTATATAATCTAAGAAACATATATGCAAAGCATCTAAACAGTAACAATCGCCAATTTTTTGATCTTCAAGTTTAAGTGAACAATGAGCCCCATTGTTAATCCTTTAAACGAAATTATTTGTAACTTTCGACAAGTAGAACAATGAATGGAACTGGTAGACGGTTGAAATCTTTTTATATATTGCTTCTATATAGTCTAAGAAACATATATGCAAAGCATCCAAATAGTACAATTCGACAATTTTTTGTTCTTCAAGTTTAAGTGAACAATGAGCCCCAAAGGTTAATCCTTTATCGGAAATTATTTGTAACTTTCGACAAGTAGAACAATGAATGGAACAGGTAGACGGTTGAAATCTTTTTATATATTGCTTCTATATAGACTAAGAAACCTATATGCAAAGCATCTAAACAGTAACATTCGCCAATTTTTTGATCTTCATGTTTAAGTGAACAATGAGCCCCATTGTTAATCCTTTATCGGAAATTATTTGTAACTTTCGACAAGTAGAACAATGAATGGAACTGGTAGACGGTTGAAATCTTTTTATATGTTGCTTCTATATAGTCTAAGAAACATATATGCAAAGCATCCAAACAGTACCATTCGCCAATTTTTTGTTCTTCAAGTTTAAGTGAACAATGAGCCCCAATGGTTAATCCTTTATCGGAAATTATTTGTAATTTTCGACAAGTAGAACAATGAATGGAACAGGTAGGCGGTTGAAATCTTTGTACATATTGCTTCTATATAATCTAAGAAACATATATGCAAAGCATCTAAACAGTAACAATCGCCAATTATTTCATCTTCAAGTTTAAGTGAACTACGAGCCCCATTGTTAATCCTTTAAAGGAAATTATTTGTAACTTTCGACAAGTAGAACAATGAATGGAACTGGTAGACGGTTGAAACCTTTTTATATGTTGCTTCTATATAGTCTAAGAAACATATATGCAAAGCATCCAAACAGTACCATTCGCCAATTTTTTGTTCTTCAAGTTTAAGTGAACAATGAGCCCCAATGGTTAATCCTTTATCGGAAATTATTTGTAATTTTCGACAAGTAGAACAATGAATGGAACAGGTAGGCGGTTGAAATCTTTGTACATATTGCTTCTATATAATCTAAGAAACATATATGCAAAGCATCTAAACAGTAACAATCGCCAATTATTTCATCTTCAAGTTTAAGTGAACTACGAGCCCCATTGTTAATACTTTAACGGAAATTATTTGTAACTTGCGACAAGTAGAACAATGAGTGGATCAGGTAGACGGTTGAAAGCAATGTATATATTGCTTCTATATAGTCTAAGAAACATATATGCAAAGCATCCAAACAGTACCATTCGCCAATTTTTTGTTCTTCAAGTTTAAGTGAACAATGAGCCCCATTGTTAATCCTTTAAAGGAAATTATTTGTAATTTTCGACAAGTAGAACAATGAATGGAACAGGTAGGCGGTTGAAATCTTTGTACATATTGCTTCTATATAATCTAAGAAACATATATGCAAAGCATCTAAACAGTAACAATCGCCAATTATTTCATCTTCAAGTTTAAGTGAACTACGAGCCCCATTGTTAATACTTTAACGGAAATTATTTGTAACTTTCGACAAGTAGAACAATGAATGGAACAGGTAGACGGTTGAAATCATTGTATATATTGGTTCTATATAGTCTAAGAAACATATATGCAAAGCATCCAAATAGTACAATTCGCCAATTTTTTGTTCTTCAAGTTTAGTGTACAATGAGCCCCAATGGTTAATCCTTTATCGGAAATTATTTGTAATTTTCGACAAGTAGCACAATGAATGGAACAGGTAGTCGGTTGAAATCTTTGTACATATTGCTTCTATATAGTCTAAGAAACCTATATGCAAAGCATCTAAACAGTAACATTCGCCAATTTTTTGATCTTCAAGTTTAAGTGAACAGCGAGCCCCATTGATAATCATGAAATGGAAATTATTTGTAACTTTCTACAAGTAGAACAATGAATAGTACAGGTAGACGGGTGAAATCTTTCTATATATTGCTTCTAAATAGTCTAAGAAACACATATGCAAAGCATCCAAACTGTACAATTCGCCAATTTTTTGTTCTTCAAGTTTAAGTGAACAATGAGCCCCATTGTTAATCCTTTAAAGGAAATTATTTGTAACTTTCGACAAGTAGAACAATGAATGGAACTGGTAGACGGTTGAAATCTTTTTATATATTGCTTCTATATAGACTAAGAAACCTATATGCAAAGCATCTAAACAGTATCATTCGCCAATTTTTTGATCTTCAAGTTTAAGTGAACAATGAGCCCCATTGTTAATCCTTTATCGGAAATTATTTGTAACGTTCGACAAGTAGAACAATGAATGGAACAGGTAGACGGTTGAAATCTTTGTATATTTTGCTTCTATATAGTCTAAGAAACATATATGCAAAGCATCCAAACAGTACAATTCGCCAATTTATTGATCTTCAAGTTTAAGTGAACAATGAGCCCCATGGTTAATCCTTTATCGGAAATTATTTGTAACTTTCAACAAGTAGAACAATGAATGGAACAGGTAGACGGTTGAAATCTTTGTATATATTGCTTCTATATAATCTAAGAAACATATATGCAAAGCATCCAAACAGTACAATTCGCCAATTATTTCATCTTCAAGTTTAAGTGAACTACGAGCCCCATTGTTAATACTTTAACGGAAATTATTTGTAACTTGCGACAAGTAGAACAATGAGTGGATCAGGTAGACGGTTGAAAGCAATGTATATATTGCTTCTATATAGTCTAAGAAACATATATGCAAAGCATCCAAACAGTACCATTCGCCAATTTTTTGTTCTTCAAGTTTAAGTGAACAATGAGCCCCATTGTTAATCCTTTAAAGGAAATTATTTGTAACTTTCGACAAGTAGAACAATGAATGTAACTGGTAGACGGTTGAAATCTTTTTATATATTGCTTCTATATAGACCAAGAAACCTATATGCAAAGCATCCAAACAGTACAATTCGCCAATTATTTCATCTTCAAGTTTAAGTGAACTACGAGCCCCATTGTTAATACTTTAACGGAAATTATTTGTAACTTGCGACAAGTAGAACAATGATTGGAACACTTAGACGGTTGAAATCTTTGTATATATTTCTTCCATATAGTCTAAGAAACATATATGCAAAGCATCCAAACAGTACCATTCGCCAATTTTTTGTTCTTCAAGTTTAAGTGAACAATGAGCCCCAATGGTTAATCCTTTATCGGAAATTATTTGTAACTTTAGGCAAGTAGAACAATGAATGGAACAGGTAGACGGTTGAAATCTTTGTATCTATTGCTTCTATATAATCTAAGAAACATATATGCAAAGCATCTAAACAGTAACAATCGCCAATTTTTTGATCTTCAAGTTTAAGTGAACAGCGAGCCCCATTGTTAATCCTTTAGCGGAAATTAATTGTAACTTTCTACAAGTAGAACAATGATTGGAACACGTAGACGGTTGAAATCTTTGTATATATTTCTTCCATATAGTCTAAGAAACATATATGCAAAGCATCCAAACAGTACAAATCGCCCAATTTATTGTTCTTCAAGTTTAAGTAAACTATGATCTCCATTGTTAATCCCTTAACGGAAATTATTTGTAACTTTCGACAAGTAGAACAATGATTGGAACACGTAGACGGTTGAAATCTTTGTATATATTTCTTCCATATAGTCTAAGAAACATATATGCAAAGCATCCAAACAGTACAATTCGCCAATTTTTTGTTCTACAAGTTTAAGTGAACAATGAACTCCATTGTTAATCCTTTATCGGAAATTATTTGTAAATTTCGACAAGTAGAACAATGAATGGAACAGGTAGACGGTTGAAATCTTTGTATCTATTGCTTCTATATAATCTAAGAAACATATATGCAAAGCATCTAAACAGTAACAATCGCCAATTTTTTGATCTTCAAGTTTAAGTGAACTACGAGCCCCTTTGTTAATCCTTTAACGGAAATTAATTGTAACTTTCTACAAGTAGAACAATGATTGGAACACGTAGACGGTTGAAATCTTTTTATATATTGCTTCCATATAATCTAAGAAACATATATGCAAAGCGTCCAAACAGTACAATTCGCTAATTTTTTGCTCTTCAAGTTTAAGTGAACTATGAGCCCCATTGTTAATCCTTTAAAGGAAATTATTTGTAAATTTCGGCAAGTAGAACAATGAATGAAATAGGTAGACGGTTGAAATCATTGTATATATTGCTTCTATATAGTCTAAGAAACATATATGCATAGCATCCAAACAGTACAATTCGCCAATTTTTTGTTCTTCAAGTTTAAGTAAACTACGATCCCCATTGTTAATCCCTTAACGGAAATTATTTGTAAATTTCGGCAAGTAGAACAATGAATGGAATAGGTAGACGGTTGAAATCTTTGTATATATTGCTTCTATATAATCTAAGAAACATATATGCAAAGCATCCAAACAGAACCATTCGCCAATTTTTTGTTCTTCAAGTTTAAGTGAACAACGAGCCCCATTGATAATCTTGAAACGGAAATTATTTGTAACTTTCTACAAGTAGAACAATGAATAGAACAGGTAGACTGTTGAAATCATTGTATATATTGCTTCTATATCGTCTAAGAAACATATATGCAAAGCATCCAAACAGTACAATTCGCCAATTTTTTGTTCTTCAAGTTTAA
This sequence comes from Cerceris ruficornis, assembly GCA_963989415.1. Classification (NCBI taxonomy): domain Eukaryota; kingdom Metazoa; phylum Arthropoda; class Insecta; order Hymenoptera; family Crabronidae; genus Cerceris; species Cerceris ruficornis. The sequence continues at coordinate 57,655 of CAXDIW010000291.1, read as the reverse complement.
GTAAACTACGATCCCCATTGTTAATCCCTTAACGGAAATTATTTGTAAATTTCGGCAAGTAGAACAATGAATGGAATAGGTAGACGGTTGAAATCTTTGTATATATTGCTTCTATATAATCTAAGAAACATATATGCAAAGCATCCAAACAGTACCATTCGCCAATTTTTTGTTCTTCAAGTTTAAGTGAACAACGAGCCCCATTGATAATCATGAAACGGAAATTATTTGTAACTTTCGACAAGAAGAACAATGAATAGAACAGGTAGCCGGTTGAAATCTTTGTATATGTTGCTTCTATATAGTCTAAGAAACCTATATGCAAAGCATCCAAATAGTACAATTCGACAATTTTTTGTTCTTCAAGTTTAAGTGAACAATGAGCCCCAATGTTTAAACCTTTATCGGAAATTATTTGTAATTTTCGACAAGTAGAACAATGAATGAAACAGGCAGACGGTTGAAATCTTTGTATATATTGCTTCTATATAATCTAAGAAACATATATGCAAAGCATCCAAACAGTACAATTCGCCAATTATTTCATCTTCATGTTTAAGTGAACTACGAGCCCCATTGTTAATCCTTTAAAGGAAATTATTTGTAAATTTCGACAAGTAGAACAATGAATGGATGATGTAGACGGTTGAAATCATTGTATATATTGCTTCTATATAGTCTACGAAACATATATGCAAAGCATCCAAACAGTACAATTCGCCAATTTTTTGTTCTTCAAGTTTAAGTGAACTACGAGCCCCATTGTTAATCCTTTAACGGAAATTATTTGTAACTTTCGACAAGTAGAACAACGATTGGAACACGTAGACGGTTGAAATCTTTGTATATATTTCTTCCATATAGTCTAAGAAACATATATGCAAAGCATCCAAACAGTACCATTCGCCAATTTTTTGTTCTTCAAGTTTAAGTGAACAACGAGCCCCATTGATAATCATGAAACGGAAATTATTTGTAACTTTCTACAAGTAGAACAATGAATAGAACAGGTAGACGGTTGAAATCTTTGTATATGTTGCTTCTATATAGTCTACGAAACCTATATGCAAAGCATCTAAACAGTAACAATCGCCAGTTTTTTGATCTTCAAGTTTAAGTGAACAGCGAGCCCCATTGATAATCATGAAATGGAAATTATTTGTAACTTTCTACAAGTAGAACAATGAATAGTACAGGTAGACGGGTGAAATCTTTCTATATATTGCTTCTAAATAGCCTAAGAAACATATATGCAAAGCATCCAAACAGTACAATTCGCCAATTTTTTGTTCTTCAAGTTTAAGGGAACATTGAGCCCCAATGGTTCATCCTTTATCGGAAATTGTTTGTAACTTTCGACAAGTAGAACAATGAATGGAACAGGTAGACGGTTGAAATCTTTGTATATATTGCTTCTATATAGTCTAAGAAACATATATGCATAGCGTCCAAACAGTACAATTCGCAAATTTTTGCTCTTCAAGTTTAAGTAAACTACGATCCCCATTGTTAATCCCTTAACGGAAATTATTTGTAACTTTCGACAAGTAGAACAATGAATGGAACAGGTAGACAGTTGAAATCATTGTATATATTGCTTCTATATAGTCTAAGAAACATATCTGCAAATCATCCAAACAGTACAATTTGCCAATTATTTGATCTTCAAGTTTAAGTGAACTACGAGCCCCAATGGTTAATCCTTTATCGGAAATTATTTGTAATTTTCGCCAAGTAGAACAATGAATGGAACAGGTAGACGGTTGAAATCTTTGTATATATTGCTTCTATATAATCTAAGAAACATATATGCAAAGCATCCAAACAGTACAATTCGCCAATTTTTTGTTCTTCAAGTTTAAGTGAACTACGAGCCCCATTGTTAATCCTTTAACGGAAATTAATTGTAACTTTCTACAAGTAGAACAATGAATGGAACAGGTAGACGGTTGAAATCTTTGTATATATTGCGTCTATATAGTCTAAGAAACATATATGCAAAGCATCCAAACAGTACCATTCGCCAATTTTTTGTTCTTCAAGTTTAAGTGAACACGAGCCCCATTGTTAATCCTTTAAAGGAAATTAATTGTAACTTTCTACAAGTAGAACAATGAATGGAACAGGTAGACGGTTGAAATCTTTGTATATATTCCGTCTATATAGTCTAAGAAACATATATGCAAAGCATCCAAACAATACCATTCGCCAATTTTTTGTTCTTCAAGTTTAAGTGAACACGAGCCCCATTGTTAATCCTTTAAAGGAAATTATTTGTAAATTTCGACAAGTAGAACAATGAATGGAACAGGTAGACGGGTGAAATCTTTCTATATATTGCTTCTAAATAGTCTAAGAAACATATATGCAAAGCATCCAAACAGTACAATTCCCCAATTTTTTGTTCTTCAAGTTTAAGTGAACTACGAGACCCATTGTTAATCCTTTAAAGGAAATTATTTGTAAATTTCGACAAGTAGAACAATGAATGGAACAGGTAGACGGTTGAAATCTTTGTATATATTGCTTCTATATAATCTAAGAAACATATATGCAATGCATCCAAACAGTACAATTCGCCAATTTCTTGTTCTTCAAGTTTAAGTAAACTACGATCCCCATTGTTAATCCCTTAACGGAAATTATTTGTAACTTTCGACAAGTAGAACAATGAATGGAACAGGTAGACGGTTGAAATCTTTGTATATATTGCTTCTATATAGTCTAAGAAACATATATGCATAGCGTCCAAACAGTACAATTCGCCAATTTTTTGCTCTTCAAGTTTAAGTAAACTACGATCCCCATTGTTAATCCCTTAACGGAAATTATTTGTAACTTTCGACAAGTAGAACAATGAATGGAACAGGTAGACGGTTGAAATCATTGTATATATTGCTTCTATATAGTCTAAGAAACATATCTGCAAATCATCCAAACAGTACAATTCGCCAATTATTTGATCTTCAAGTTTAAGTGAACTACGAGCCCCAATGGTTAATCCTTTATCGGAAATTATTTGTAATTTTCGCCAAGTAGAACAATGAATGGAACAGGTAGACGGTTGAAATCTTTGTATATATTGCTTCTATATAGTCTAAGAAACATATATGCAAAGCATCCAAACAGTACAATTCGCCAATTTTTTGTTCTTCAAGTTTAAGTGTACTACGAGCCCCATTGTTAATCCTTTAACGGAAATTAATTGTAACTTTCTACAAGTAGAACAATGAATAGTACAGGTAGACGGGTGAAATCTTTGTATATATTGCTTCTATATAATCTAAGAAACATATATGCAAAGCATCCAAACAGTACCATTCGCCAATTTTTTGTTCTTCAAGTTTAAGTGAAGTACGAGCCCCATTGTTAATCCTTTAAAGGAAATTATTTGTAATTTTCGACAAGCAGAACAATGAATGGAAAAGGTAGACGGATGAAATCTTTGTATATATTGCTTCTATATAATCTAAGAAACATATATGCAAAGCATCCAAACAGTACCATTCGCCAATTTTTTGTTCTTCAAGTTTAAGTGAACAACGAGCCCAATTGATAATCATGAAACGGAAATTATTTGTAACTTTCTACAAGTAGAACAATGAATAGAACAGGTAGACGGTTGAAATCTTTGTATATGTTGCTTCTATATAGTCTAAGAAACCTATATGCAAAGCATCTAAACAGTAACAATCGCCAATTTTTTGATCTTCAAGTTTAAGTAAACAGCGAGCCCCATTGATAATCATGAAATGGAAATTATTTGTAACTTTCTACAAGTAGAACAATGAATAGTACAGGTAGACGGGTGAAATCTTTCTATATATTGTTTCTAAATAGTCTAAGAAACATATATGCAAAGCATCCAAACAGTACAATTCGCCAATTATTTGATCTTCAAGTTTAAGTGAACTACGAGCCCCATTGTTAATCCTTTAAAGGAAATTTTTTGTAAATTTCGACAAGTAGAACAATGAATGGAACTGGTAGACGGTTGAAATCTTTTTATATATTGCTTCTATATAGTCTAAGAAACATATATGCAAAGCATCCAAACAGTACCAGTCGCCAATTTTTTGTTCTTCAAGTTTAAGTGAACAACGAGGCCGATTGATAATCATGAAACGGAAATTATTTGTAACTTTCTACAAGTAGAACAATGAATAGTACAGGTAGACGGGTGAAATCTTTCTATATATTGTTTCTAAATAGTCTAAGAAACATATATGCAAAGCATCCAAACAGTACAATTCGCCAATTATTTGATCTTCAAGTTTAAGTGAACTACGAGCCCCATTGTTAATCCTTTAAAGGAAATTTTTTGTAAATTTCGACAAGTAGAACAATGAATGGAACAGGTAGACGGTTGAAATCTTTGTATATATTTCTTCTATATAGTATAAGAAACATATATGCAAAGCATCCAAACGGTACAAGTCGCCAATTCTTTGTTCTTCAAGTTTAAATGAACAATGAGCCCCAATGATTAATCCGTTATCGGAAATTATTTGTAACTTTCGACAAGTAGAACAATGAATGGAACAGGTAGACGGTTGAAATCTTTGTATATATTGCTTCTATATAGTCTAAGAAACTTATATGCAAAGCATCTAAACAGTACAATTCGCCAATTATTTGATCTTCAAATTTAAGTGAACTACGAGCCCCATTGTTAATACTTTAACGGAAATTAATTGTAACTTTCTACAAGTAGAACAATGAATGGAACAGGTAGACGGTTGAAATCTTTGTATATGTTGCTTCTATATAGTCTAAGAAACCTATATGCAAAGCATCTAAACAGTAACAATCGCCAATTTTTTGATCTTCAAGTTTAAGTGAACAGCGGGCCCCATTGATAATCATGAAATGGAAATTATTTGTAACTTTCTACAAGTAGAACAATGAATAGTACAGGTAGACGGGTGAAATCTTTCTATATATTGCTTCTAAATAGTCTAAGAAACATATATGCAAAGCATCCAAACAGTACAATTCCCCAATTTTTTGTTCTTCAAGTTTAAGTGAACTACGAGACCCATTGTTAATCCTTTAAAGGAAATTATTTGTAAATTTCGACAAGTAGAACAATGAATGGAACAGGTAGACGGTTGAAATCTTTGTATATATTGCTTCTATATAATCTAAGAAACATATATGCAATGCATCCAAACAGTACAATTCGCCAATTTCTTGTTCTTCAAGTTTAAGTAAACTACGATCCCCATTGTTAATCCCTTAACGGAAATTATTTGTAACTTTCGACAAGTAGAACAATGAATGGAACAGGTAGACGGTTGAAATCTTTGTATATATTGCTTCTATATAGTCTAAGAAACATATATGCATAGCGTCCAAACAGTACAATTCGCCAATTTTTTGCTCTTCAAGTTTAAGTGAACTACGATCCCCATTGTTAATCCCTTAACGGAAATTATTTGTAACTTTCGACAAGTAGAACAATGAATGGAACAGGTAGACGGTTGAAATCATTGTATATATTGCTTCTATATAGTCTAAGAAACATATCTGCAAATCATCCAAACGGTACAATTCGCCAATTATTTGATCTTCAAGTTTAAGTGAACTACGAGCCCCAATGGTTAATCCTTTATCGGAAATTATTTGTAATTTTCGCCAAGTAGAACAATGAATGGAACAGGTAGACGGTTGAAATCTTTGTATATATTGCTTCTATATAGTCTAAGAAACATATATGCAAAGCATCCAAACAGTACAATTCGCCAATTTTTTGTTCTTCAAGTTTAAGTGTACTACGAGCCCCATTGTTAATCCTTTAACGGAAATTAATTGTAACTTTCTACAAGTAGAACAATGAATAGTACAGGTAGACGGGTGAAATCTTTGTATATATTGCTTCTATATAATCTAAGAAACATATATGCAAAGCATCCAAACAGTACCATTCGCCAATTTTTTGTTCTTCAAGTTTAAGTGAAGTACGAGCCCCATTGTTAATCCTTTAAAGGAAATTATTTGTAATTTTCGACAAGCAGAACAATGAATGGAAAAGGTAGACGGATGAAATCTTTGTATATATTGCTTCTATATAATCTAAGAAACATATATGCAAAGCATCCAAACAGTACCATTCGCCAATTTTTTGTTCTTCAAGTTTAAGTGAACAACGAGCCCAATTGATAATCATGAAACGGAAATTATTTGTAACTTTCTACAAGTAGAACAATGAATAGAACAGGTAGACGGTTGAAATCTTTGTATATGTTGCTTCTATATAGTCTAAGAAACCTATATGCAAAGCATCTAAACAGTAACAATCGCCAATTTTTTGATCTTCAAGTTTAAGTAAACAGCGAGCCCCATTGATAATCATGAAATGGAAATTATTTGTAACTTTCTACAAGTAGAACAATGAATAGTACAGGTAGACGGGTGAAATCTTTCTATATATTGTTTCTAAATAGTCTAAGAAACATATATGCAAAGCATCCAAACAGTACAATTCGCCAATTATTTGATCTTCAAGTTTAAGTGAACTACGAGCCCCATTGTTAATCCTTTAAAGGAAATTTTTTGTAAATTTCGACAAGTAGAACAATGAATGGAACTGGTAGACGGTTGAAATCTTTTTATATATTGCTTCTATATAGTCTAAGAAACATATATGCAAAGCATCCAAACAGTACCAGTCGCCAATTTTTTGTTCTTCAAGTTTAAGTGAACAACGAGGCCGATTGATAATCATGAAACGGAAATTATTTGTAACTTTCTACAAGTAGAACAATGAATAGTACAGGTAGACGGGTGAAATCTTTCTATATATTGCTTCTAAATAGTCTAAGAAACACATATGCAAAGCATCCAAGCAGTGCAATTCGCCAATTTTTTGTTCTTCAAGTTTAAGTGAATTACGAGCCCCATTGTTAATCCTTTAAAGGAAATTATTTGTAAATTTCGACAAGTAGAACATTGAATGGAACAGGTAGACGGTTGAAATCTTTGTATATATTGCTTCTATATAGTCTAAGAAACATATATGCAAAGCATCCAAACAGTACCATTCGCCAATTTTTTGTTCTTCAAGTTTAAGTGAACTACGAGCCCCATTGTTAATCCTTTAAAGGAAATTATTTGTAAATTTCGACAAGTAGAACATTGAATGGAACAGGTAGACGGTTGAAATCTTTGTATATATTTCTTCTATATAGTATAAGAAACATATATGCAAAGCATCCAAACAGTACAAGTCGCCAATTCTTTGTTCTTCAAGTTTAAATGAACAATGAGCCCCAATGATTAATCCGTTATCGGAAATTATTTGTAACTTTCGACAAGTAGAACAATGAATGGAACAGGTAGACGGTTGAAATCTTTGTATATATTGCTTCTATATAGTCTAAGAAACTTATATGCAAAGCATCTAAACAGTAACAATCGCCAATTTTTTGATCTTCAAGTTTAAGTGAACAGCGAGCCCCATTGTTAATCCTTTAAAGGAAATTATTTGTAAATTTCGACAAGTAGAACAATGAATGGAACAGGTAGACGGTTGAAATCTTTGTATATATTGCTTCTATATAGTCTAAGAAACATATATGCAAAGCATCCAAACAGTACAATTCGCCAATGTTTTGTTCTTCAAGTTTAAGTAAACTACGATCCCCATTGTTAATCCCTTATCGGAAATTATTTGTAACTTTCGACAAGTAGAACAATGAATGGAACAGGTAGACGGTAGAATTCTTTGTATATATTGCTTCTATATAGTCTAAGAAACATATATGCAAAGCATCCAAACAGTACAATTCGCCAATTTATTGTTCTTCAAGTTTAAGTGAACAACGAGCCCCATTGTTAATCCTTTAAAGGAAATTATTTGTAAATTTCGACAAGTAGAACAATGATTGGAACACGTAGACTGTTGAAATCTTTGTATATGTTGCTTCCATATAGTCTAAGAAACATGTACGCAAAGCATCCAAACAATACCATTTGCCAATTTTTTGTTCTTCAAGTTTAAGTGAACAATGAGACCCAATGGTTAATCCTTTATCGGAAATTATTTGTAAATTTCGGCAAGTAGAACAATGAATGCAACAGGTAGACGGTTGAAATCATTGTATATATTGCTTCTATATAATCTAAGAGACACATATGCAAAGCATCCAAACAGTACAATTCGCCAATTATTTCATCTTCATGTTTAAGTGAACAATGAGTCCCAATGGTTAATCCTTTATCGGAAATTATTTGTAACTTTCGACAAGTAGAACAATGAGTGGAACAAGTTGACGATTGAAATCTTTGTATATATTGCTTCTATATAGTCTAAGAAACATATATGCAAAGCATCCAAACAGTACAGTTCGCCAATTTTTTGTTCTTCAAGTTTAAGTGAACTACGAGCCCCATTGTTAATCCTTTAACGGAAATTAATTGTAACTTTCTACAAGTAGAACAATGATTGGAACACGTAGACGGTTGAAATCTTTGTATATATTGCTTCCATATAGTCTAAGAAACATGTACGCAAAGCATCCGAACAGTACCATTCGCCAATTTTTTGTTCTTCAAGTTTAAGTGAACTACGAGCCCCATTGTTAATCCTTTAAAGGAAATTATTTGTAATTTTCGACAAGTAGAACAATGAATGAAACAGGCAGACGGTTGAAATCTTTGTATATATTGCTTCTATATAATCTAAGAAACATATATGCAAAGCATCCAAACAGTACAATTCGCCAATTATTTCATCTTCATGTTTAAGTGAACTACGAGCCCCATTGTTAATCCTTTAAAGGAAATTATTTGTAAATTTCGACAAGTAGAACAATGAATGGATGATGTAGACGGTTGAAATCATTGTATATATTGCTTCTATATAGTCTACGAAACATATATGCAAAGCATCCAAACAGTACAATTCGCCAATTTTTTGTTCTTCAAGTTTAAGTGAACTACGAGCCCCATTGTTAATCCTTTAACGGAAATTATTTGTAACTTTCGACAAGTAGAACAATGATTGGAACACGTAGACGGTTGAAATCTTTGTATATATTTCTTCCATATAGTCTAAGAAACATATATGCAAAGCATCCAAACAGTACCATTCGCCAATTTTTTGTTCTTCAAGTTTAAGTGAACAACGAGCCCCATTGATAATCATGAAACGTAAATTATTTGTAACTTTCTACAAGTAGAACAATGAATAGAACAGGTAGACGGTTGAAATCTTTGTATATGTTGCTTCTATATAGTCTACGAAACCTATATGCAAAGCATCTAAACAGTAACAATCGCCAGTTTTTTGATCTTCAAGTTTAAGTGAACAGCGAGCCCCATTGATAATCATGAAATGGAAATTATTTGTAACTTTCTACACGTAGAACGATGAATAGTACAGGTAGACGGGTGAAATCTTTCTATATATTGCTTCTAAATAGCCTAAGAAACATATATGCAAAGCATCCAAACAGTACAATTCGCCAATTTTTTGTTCTTCAAGTTTAAGGGAACATTGAGCCCCAATGGTTCATCCTTTATCGGAAATTGTTTGTAACTTTCGACAAGTAGAACAATGAATGGAACAGGTAGACGGTTGAAATCTTTGTATATATTGCTTCTATATAGTCTAAGAAACATATATGCATAGCGTCCAAACAGTAAAATTCGCAAATTTTTGCTCTTCAAGTTTAAGTAAACTACGATCCCCATTGTTAATCCCTTAACGGAAATTATTTGTAACTTTCGACAAGTAGAACAATGAATGGAACAGGTAGACAGTTGAATCATTGTATATATTGCTTCTATATAGTCTAAGAAACATATCTGCAAATCATCCAAACAGTACAATTTGCCAATTATTTGATCTTCAAGTTTAAGTGAACTACGAGCCCCAATGGTTAATCCTTTATCGGAAATTATTTGTAATTTTCGCCAAGTAGAACAATGAATGGAACAGGTAGACGGTTGAAATCTTTGTATATATTGCTTCTATATAATCTAAGAAACATATATGCAAAGCATCCAAACAGTACAATTCGCCAATTTTTTGTTCTTCAAGTTTAAGTGAACTACGAGCCCCATTGTTAATCCTTTAACGGAAATTAATTGTAACTTTCTACAAGTAGAACAATGAATGGAACAGGTAGACGGTTGAAATCTTTGTATATATTGCGTCTATATAGTCTAAGAAACATATATGCAAAGCATCCAAACAGTACCATTCGCCAATTTTTTGTTCTTCAAGTTTAAGTGAACACGAGCCCCATTGTTAATCCTTTAAAGGAAATTAATTGTAACTTTCTACAAGTAGAACAATGAATGGAACAGGTAGACGGTTGAAATCTTTGTATATATTCCGTCTATATAGTCTAAGAAACATATATGCAAAGCATCCAAACAATACCATTCGCCAATTTTTTGTTCTTCAAGTTTAAGTGAACACGAGCCCCATTGTTAATCCTTTAAAGGAAATTATTTGTAAATTTCGACAAGTAGAACAATGAATGGAACAGGTAGACGGGTGAAATCTTTCTATATATTGCTTCTAAATAGTCTAAGAAACATATATGCAAAGCATCCAAACAGTACAATTCCCCAATTTTTTGTTCTTCAAGTTTAAGTGAACTACGAGACCCATTGTTAATCCTTTAAAGGAAATTATTTGTAAATTTCGACAAGTAGAACAATGAATGGAACAGGTAGACGGTTGAAATCTTTGTATATATTGCTTCCATATAATCTAAGAAACATATATGCAATGCATCCAAACAGTACAATTCGCCAATTTCTTGTTCTTCAAGTTTAAGTAAACTACGATCCCCATTGTTAATCCCTTAACGGAAATTATTTGTAACTTTCGACAAGTAGAACAATGAATGGAACAGGTAGACGGTTGAAATCTTTGTATATATTGCTTCTATATAGTCTAAGAAACATATATGCATAGCGTCCAAACAGTACAATTCGCCAATTTTTTGCTCTTCAAGTTTAAGTAAACTACGATCCCCATTGTTAATCCCTTAACGGAAATTATTTGTAACTTTCGACAAGTAGAACAATGAATGGAACAGGTAGACGGTTGAAATCATTGTATATATTGCTTCTATATAGTCTAAGAAACATATCTGCAAATCATCCAAACAGTACAATTCGCCAATTATTTGATCTCCAAGTTTAAGTGAACTACGAGCCCCAATGGTTAATCCTTTATCGGAAATTATTTGTAATTTTCGCCAAGTAGAACAATGAATGGAACAGGTAGACGGTTGAAATCTTTGTATATATTGCTTCTATATAGTCTAAGAAACATATATGCAAAGCATCCAAACAGTACAATTCGCCAATTTTTTGTTCTTCAAGTTTAAGTGTACTACGAGCCCCATTGTTAATCCTTTAACGGAAATTAATTGTAACTTTCTACAAGTAGAACAATGAATAGTACAGGTAGACGGGTGAAATCTTTGTATATATTGCTTCTATATAATCTAAGAAACATATATGCAAAGCATCCAAACAGTACCATTCGCCAATTTTTTGTTCTTCAAGTTTAAGTGAAGTACGAGCCCCATTGTTAATCCTTTAAAGGAAATTATTTGTAATTTTCGACAAGCAGAACAATGAATGGAAAAGGTAGACGGATGAAATCTTTGTATATATTGCTTCTATATAATCTAAGAAACATATATGCAAAGCATCCAAACAGTACCATTCGCCAATTTTTTGTTCTTCAAGTTTAAGTGAACAACGAGCCCAATTGATAATCATGAAACGGAAATTATTTGTAACTTTCTACAAGTAGAACAATGAATAGAACAGGTAGACGGTTGAAATCTTTGTATATGTTGCTTCTATATAGTCTAAGAAACCTATATGCAAAGCATCTAAACAGTAACAATCGACAATTTTTTGATCTTCAAGTTTAAGTAAACAGCGAGCCCCATTGATAATCATGAAATGGAAATTATTTGTAACTTTCTACAAGTAGAACAATGAATAGTACAGGTAGACGGGTGAAATCTTTCTATATATTGTTTCTAAATAGTCTAAGAAACATATATGCAAAGCATCCAAACAGTACAATTCGCCAATTATTTGATCTTCAAGTTTAAGTGAACTACGAGCCCCATTGTTAATCCTTTAAAGGAAATTTTTTGTAAATTTCGACAAGTAGAACAATGAATGGAACTGGTAGACGGTTGAAATCTTTTTATATATTGCTTCTATATAGTCTAAGAAACATATATGCAAAGCATCCAAACAGTACCAGTCGCCAATTTTTTGTTCTTCAAGTTTAAGTGAACAACGAGGCCGATTGATAATCATGAAACGGAAATTATTTGTAACTTTCTACAAGTAGAACAATGAATAGTACAGGTAGACGGGTGAAATCTTTCTATATATTGTTTCTAAATAGTCTAAGAAACATATATGCAAAGCATCCAAACAGTACAATTCGCCAATTATTTGATCTTCAAGTTTAAGTGAACTACGAGCCCCATTGTTAATCCTTTAAAGGAAATTTTTTGTAAATTTCGACAAGTAGAACAATGAATGGAACAGGTAGACGGTTGAAATCTTTGTATATATTTCTTCTATATAGTATAAGAAACATATATGCAAAGCATCCAAACAGTACAAGTCGCCAATTCTTTGTTCTTCAAGTTTAAATGAACAATGAGCCCCAATGATTAATCCGTTATCGGAAATTATTTGTAACTTTCGACAAGTAGAACAATGAATGGAACAGGTAGACGGTTGAAATCTTTGTATATATTGCTTCTATATAGTCTAAGAAACTTATATGCAAAGCATCTAAACAGTACAATTCGCCAATTATTTGATCTTCAAGTTTAAGTGAACTACGAGCCCCATTGTTAATACTTTAACGGAAATTAATTGTAACTTTCTACAAGTAGAACAATGAATGGAACAGGTAGACGGTTGAAATCTTTGTATATGTTGCTTCTATATAGTCTAAGAAACCTATATGCAAAGCATCTAAACAGTAACAATCGCCAATTTTTTGATCTTCAAGTTTAAGTGAACAGCGGGCCCCATTGATAATCATGAAATGGAAATTATTTGTAACTTTCTACAAGTAGAACAATGAATAGTACAGGTAGACGGGTGAAATCTTTCTATATATTGCTTCTAAATAGTCTAAGAAACATATATGCAAAGCATCCAAACAGTACAATTCCCCAATTTTTTGTTCTTCAAGTTTAAGTGAACTACGAGACCCATTGTTAATCCTTTAAAGGAAATTATTTGTAAATTTCGACAAGTAGAACAATGAATGGAACAGGTAGACGGTTGAAATCTTTGTATATATTGCTTCTATATAATCTAAGAAACATATATGCAATGCATCCAAACAGTACAATTCGCCAATTTCTTGTTCTTCAAGTTTAAGTAAACTACGATCCCCATTGTTAATCCCTTAACGGAAATTATTTGTAACTTTCGACAAGTAGAACAATGAATGGAACAGGTAGACGGTTGAAATCTTTGTATATATTGCTTCTATGTAGTCTAAGAAACATATATGCATAGCGTCCAAACAGTACAATTCGCCAATTTTTTGCTCTTCAAGTTTAAGTGAACTACGATCCCCATTGTTAATCCCTTAACGGAAATTATTTGTAACTTTCGACAAGTAGAACAATGAATGGAACAGGTAGACGGTTGAAATCATTGTATATATTGCTTCTATATAGTCTAAGAAACATATCTGCAAATCATCCAAACAGTACAATTCGCCAATTATTTGATCTTCAAGTTTAAGTGAACTACGAGCCCCAATGGTTAATCCTTTATCGGAAATTATTTGTAATTTTCTCCAAGTAGAACAATGAATGGAACAGGTAGACGGTTGAAATCTTTGTATATATTGCTTCTATATAGTCTAAGAAACATATATGCAAAGCATCCAAACAGTACAATTCGCCAATTTTTTGTTCTTCAAGTTTAAGTGTACTACGAGCCCCATTGTTAATCCTTTAACGGAAATTAATTGTAACTTTCTACAAGTAGAACAATGAATAGTACAGGTAGACGGGTGAAATCTTTGTATATATTGCTTCTATATAATCTAAGAAACATATATGCAAAGCATCCAAACAGTACCATTCGCCAATTTTTTGTTCTTCAAGTTTAAGTGAAGTACGAGCCCCATTGTTAATCCTTTAAAGGAAATTATTTGTAATTTTCGACAAGCAGAACAATGAATGGAAAAGGTAGACGGATGAAATCTTTGTATATATTGCTTCTATATAATCTAAGAAACATATATGCAAAGCATCCAAACAGTACCATTCGCCAATTTTTTGTTCTTCAAGTTTAAGTGAACAACGAGCCCAATTGATAATCATGAAACGGAAATTATTTGTAACTTTCTACAAGTAGAACAATGAATAGAACAGGTAGACGGTTGAAATCTTTGTATATGTTGCTTCTATATAGTCTAAGAAACCTATATGCAAAGCATCTAAACAGTAACAATCGCCAATTTTTTGATCTTCAAGTTTAAGTAAACAGCGAGCCCCATTGATAATCATGAAATGGAAATTATTTGTAACTTTCTACAAGTAGAACAATGAATAGTACAGGTAGACGGGTGAAATCTTTCTATATATTGTTTCTAAATAGTCTAAGAAACATATATGCAAAGCATCCAAACAGTACAATTCGCCAATTATTTGATCTTCAAGTTTAAGTGAACTACGAGCCCCATTGTTAATCCTTTAAAGGAAATTTTTTGTAAATTTCGACAAGTAGAACAATGAATGGAACTGGTAGACGGTTGAAATCTTTTTATATATTGCTTCTATATAGTCTAAGAAACATATATGCAAAGCATCCAAACAGTACCAGTCGCCAATTTTTTGTTCTTCAAGTTTAAGTGAACAACGAGGCCGATTGATAATCATGAAACGGAAATTATTTGTAACTTTCTACAAGTAGAACAATGAATAGTACAGGTAGACGGGTGAAATCTTTCTATATATTGCTTCTAAATAGTCTAAGAAACACATATGCAAAGCATCCAAGCAGTGCAATTCGCCAATTTTTTGTTCTTCAAGTTTAAGTGAATTACGAGCCCCATTGTTAATCCTTTAAAGGAAATTATTTGTAAATTTCGACAAGTAGAACATTGAATGGAACAGGTAGACGGTTGAAATCTTTGTATATATTGCTTCTATATAGTCTAAGAAACATATATGCAAAGCATCCAAACAGCACCATTCGCCGATTTTTTGTTCTTCAAGTTTAAGTGAACTACGAGCCCCATTGTTAATCCTTTAAAGGAAATTATTTGTAAATTTCGACAAGTAGAACATTGAATGGAACAGGTAGACGGTTGAAATCTTTGTATATATTTCTTCTATATAGTATAAGAAACATATATGCAAAGCATCCAAACAGTACAAGTCGCCAATTCTTTGTTCTTCAAGTTTAAATGAACAATGAGCCCCAATGATTAATCCGTTATCGGAAATTATTTGTAACTTTCGACAAGTAGAACAATGAATGGAACAGGTAGACGGTTGAAATCTTTGTATATATTGCTTCTATATAGTCTAAGAAACTTATATGCAAAGCATCTAAACAGTAACAATCGCCAATTTTTTGATCTTCAAGTTTAAGTGAACAGCGAGCCCCATTGTTAATCCTTTAAAGGAAATTATTTGTAAATTTCGACAAGTAGAACAATGAATGGAACAGGTAGACGGTTGAAATCTTTGTATATATTGCTTCTATATAGTCTAAGAAACATATATGCAAAGCATCCAAACAGTACAATTCGCCAATGTTTTGTTCTTCAAGTTTAACTAAACTACGATCCCCATTGTTAATCCCTTATCGGAAATTATTTGTAACTTTCGACAAGTAGAACAATGAATGGAACAGGTAGACGGTAGAATTCTTTGTATATATTGCTTCTATATAGTCTAAGAAACATATATGCAAAGCATCCAAACAGTACAATTCGCCAATTTATTGTTCTTCAAGTTTAAGTGAACAACGAGCCCCATTGTTAATCCTTTAAAGGAAATTATTTGTAAATTTCGACAAGTAGAACAATGATTGGAACACGTAGACTGTTGAAATCTTTGTATATGTTGCTTCCATATAGTCTAAGAAACATGTACGCAAAGCATCCAAACAATACCATTTGCCAATTTTTTGATCTTCAAGTTTAAGTGAACAATGAGACCCAATGGTTAATCCTTTATCGGAAATTATTTGTAAATTTCGGCTAGTAGAACAATGAATGCAACAGGTAGACGGTTGAAATCATTGTATATATTGCTTCTATATAATCTAAGAGACACATATGCAAAGCATCCAAACAGTACAATTCGCCAATTATTTCATCTTCATGTTTAAGTGAACAATGAGTCCCAATGGTTAATCCTTTATCGGAAATTATTTGTAACTTTCGACAAGTAGAACAATGAGTGGAACAAGTTGACGATTGAAATCTTTGTATATATTGCTTCTATATAGTCTAAGAAACATATATGCAAAGCATCCAAACAGTACAGTTCGCCAATTTTTTGTTCTTCAAGTTTAAGTGAACTACGAGCCCCATTGTTAATCCTTTAACGGAAATTAATTGTAACTTTCTACAAGTAGAACAATGATTGGAACACGTAGACGGTTGAAATCTTTGTATATATTGCTTCCATATAGTCTAAGAAACATGTACGCAAAGCATCCGAACAGTACCATTCGCCAATTTTTTGTTCTTCAAGTTTAAGTGAACTACGAGCCCCATTGTTAATCCTTTAAAGGAAATTATTTGTAAATTTCGACAAGTAGAACAATGAATGAAACAGGTAACGGTTGAAATCTTTGTATATATTGCTTCTATATAGTCTAAGAAACATATATGCAAAGCATCCAAACAGTACAATACGCCAATTTTTTGTTCTTCAACTTTAAGTGAACAATGAGTCCCAATGGTTAATCCTTTATCGGAAATTATTTGTAACTTTGGACAAGTAGAACAATGAGTGGAACAAGTTGACGGTTGAAATCTTTGTATATATTGCTTCTATATAGTCTAAGAAACATATATGCAAAGCATCCAAACAGTACAATTCGCCAATTCATTGTTCTTCAAGTTTAAGTGTACAACGAGCCCCATTGTTAATCCTTTAAAGGAAATTATTTGTAAATTTCGACAAGTAGAACAATGAATGGAATATTTAGACGGTTGAAATCAATGTATATATTGCTTCCATATAGTCTAAGAAACATACATGCAAAGCATCCAAACAGTACAATTCGCCAATTTTTTGTTCTTCAAGTTTAATTGAACTACGAGCCCCATTGTTAATCCTTTAAAGGAAATTATTTGTCAATTTCGACAAGTAGAACAATGAATGGATCAGGTAGACGGTTGAAATCATTGTATATATTGCTTCTATATAATCTAAGAAACATATATGCACAGCATCCAAACAGTACAATTCGCCAATTTTTTGTTCTTCAAGTTTAAGTGAACTACGAGCCCCATTGTTAATCCTTTAACGGAAATTAATTGTAACTTTCTACAAGTAGAACAATGATTGGAACACGTAGACGGTTGAAATCTTTGTATATATTGCTTCCATATAGTCTAAGAAACATGTACGCAAAGCATCCGAACAGTACCATTCGCCAATTTTTTGTTCTTCAAGTTTAAGTGCACTACGAGCCCCATTGTTAATCCTTTAAAGGAAATTATTTGTAAATTTCGACAAGTAGAACAATGAATGGAACAGGTAGACTGTTGAAATCATTGTATATATTGCTTCTATATAGTCTAAGAAACATATATGCATAGCGTCCAAACAGTACAATTCGCCAATTTTTTGCTCTTCAAGTTTAAGTGAACTACGAGCCCCATTGTTAATCCTTTAAAGGAAATTATTTGTAAATTTCGGCAAGTAGAACAATGAATGGAACAGGTAGACGGTTGAATTCTTTGTATATGTTGCTTCTATATAGTCTACGAAACCTATATGCAAAGCATCTAAACAGTAACAATCGCCAATTTTTTGATCTTCAAGTTCAAGTGAACAGCGAGCCCCATTGATAATCATGAAATGGAAATTATTTGTAACTTTCTACAAGTAGAACAATGAATAGTACAGGTAGACGGGTGAAATCTTTCTATATATTGCTTCTAAATAGTCTAAGAAACATATATGCAAAGCATCCAAACAGTACAATTCGCCAATTTTTTGATCTTCAAGTTTAAGTGAACAACGAGCCCCAATGTTTAATCCTTTATCGGAAATTATTTGTAATTTTCGACAAGTAGAACAATGAATAGAACAGGTAGACGGTTGAAATCTTTGTATATGTTGCTTCTATTTAGTCTACGAAACCTATATGCAAAGCATCTAAACAGTAACAATCGCCAATTTTTTGATCTTCAAGTTCAAGTGAACAGCGAGCCCCATTGATAATCATGAAATGGAAATTATTTGTAACTTTCTACAAGTAGAACAATGAATAGTACAGGTAGACGGGTGAAATCTTTCTATATATTGCTTCTAAATAGTCTAAGAAACATATATGGAAAGCATCCAAACAGTACAAATCGCCAATTTTTTGTTCTTCAAGTTTAAGTGAACTACGAGCCCCATTGTTAATACTTTAAAGGAAATTATTTGTAAATTTCGACAAGTAGAACAATGAATGGGACAGGTAGACGGTTGAAATCTTTGTATATATTGCTTCTATATAGTCTAAGAAACATATATGCAAAGCATCCAAACAGTACTATTCGCCAATTTATTGATCTTCATGTTTAAGTGAACAATGAGCCCCATGGTTAATCCCTTATCGGAAATTATTTGTAACTTTCGACAAGTAGAACAATGAATGGAACAGGTAGACGGTAGAATTCTTTGTATATATTGCTTCTATATAGTCTAAGAAACATATATGCAAAGCATCCAAACAGTACAATTCGCCAATTTATTGTTCTTCAAGTTTAAGTGAACAACGAGCCCCATTGTTAATCCTTTAAAGGAAATTATTTGTAAATTTCGACAAGTAGAACAATGATTGGAACACGTAGACTGTTGAAATCTTTGTATATGTTGCTTCCATATAGTCTAAGAAACATGTACGCAAAGCATCCAAACAATACCATTTGCCAATTTTTTGATCTTCAAGTTTAAGTGAACAATGAGACCCAATGGTTAATCCTTTATCGGAAATTATTTGTAAATTTCGGCTAGTAGAACAATGAATGCAACAGGTAGACGGTTGAAATCATTGTATATATTGCTTCTATATAATCTAAGAGACACATATGCAAAGCATCCAAACAGTACAATTCGCCAATTATTTCATCTTCATGTTTAAGTGAACAATGAGTCCCAATGGTTAATCCTTTATCGGAAATTATTTGTAACTTTCGACAAGTAGAACAATGAGTGGAACAAGTTGACGATTGAAATCTTTGTATATATTGCTTCTATATAGTCTAAGAAACATATATGCAAAGCATCCAAACAGTACAGTTCGCCAATTTTTTGTTCTTCAAGTTTAAGTGAACTACGAGCCCCATTGTTAATCCTTTAACGGAAATTAATTGTAACTTTCTACAAGTAGAACAATGATTGGAACACGTAGACGGTTGAAATCTTTGTATATATTGCTTCCATATAGTCTAAGAAACATGTACGCAAAGCATCCGAACAGTACCATTCGCCAATTTTTTGTTCTTCAAGTTTAAGTGAACTACGAGCCCCATTGTTAATCCTTTAAAGGAAATTATTTGTAAATTTCGACAAGTAGAACAATGAATGAAACAGGTAACGGTTGAAATCTTTGTATATATTGCTTCTATATAGTCTAAGAAACATATATGCAAAGCATCCAAACAGTACAATACGCCAATTTTTTGTTCTTCAACTTTAAGTGAACAATGAGTCCCAATGGTTAATCCTTTATCGGAAATTATTTGTAACTTTGGACAAGTAGAACAATGAGTGGAACAAGTTGACGGTTGAAATCTTTGTATATATTGCTTCTATATAGTCTAAGAAACATATATGCAAAGCATCCAAACAGTACAATTCGCCAATTCATTGTTCTTCAAGTTTAAGTGTACAACGAGCCCCATTGTTAATCCTTTAAAGGAAATTATTTGTAAATTTCGACAAGTAGAACAATGAATGGAATATTTAGACGGTTGAAATCAATGTATATATTGCTTCCATATAGTCTAAGAAACATACATGCAAAGCATCCAAACAGTACAATTCGCCAATTTTTTGTTCTTCAAGTTTAATTGAACTACGAGCCCCATTGTTAATCCTTTAAAGGAAATTATTTGTCAATTTCGACAAGTAGAACAATGAATGGATCAGGTAGACGGTTGAAATCATTGTATATATTGCTTCTATATAATCTAAGAAACATATATGCACAGCATCCAAACAGTACAATTCGCCAATTTTTTGTTCTTCAAGTTTAAGTGAACTACGAGCCCCATTGTTAATCCTTTAACGGAAATTAATTGTAACTTTCTACAAGTAGAACAATGATTGGAACACGTAGACGGTTGAAATCTTTGTATATATTGCTTCCATATAGTCTAAGAAACATGTACGCAAAGCATCCGAACAGTACCATTCGCCAATTTTTTGTTCTTCAAGTTTAAGTGCACTACGAGCCCCATTGTTAATCCTTTAAAGGAAATTATTTGTAAATTTCGACAAGTAGAACAATGAATGGAACAGGTAGACTGTTGAAATCATTGTATATATTGCTTCTATATAGTCTAAGAAACATATATGCATAGCGTCCAAACAGTACAATTCGCCAATTTTTTGCTCTTCAAGTTTAAGTGAACTACGAGCCCCATTGTTAATCCTTTAAAGGAAATTATTTGTAAATTTCGGCAAGTAGAACAATGAATGGAACAGGTAGACGGTTGAATTCTTTGTATATGTTGCTTCTATATAGTCTACGAAACCTATATGCAAAGCATCTAAACAGTAACAATCGCCAATTTTTTGATCTTCAAGTTCAAGTGAACAGCGAGCCCCATTGATAATCATGAAATGGAAATTATTTGTAACTTTCTACAAGTAGAACAATGAATAGTACAGGTAGACGGGTGAAATCTTTCTATATATTGCTTCTAAATAGTCTAAGAAACATATATGCAAAGCATCCAAACAGTACAATTCGCCAATTTTTTGATCTTCAAGTTTAAGTGAACAACGAGCCCCAATGTTTAATCCTTTATCGGAAATTATTTGTAATTTTCGACAAGTAGAACAATGAATAGAACAGGTAGACGGTTGAAATCTTTGTATATGTTGCTTCTATTTAGTCTACGAAACCTATATGCAAAGCATCTAAACAGTAACAATCGCCAATTTTTTGATCTTCAAGTTCAAGTGAACAGCGAGCCCCATTGATAATCATGAAATGGAAATTATTTGTAACTTTCTACAAGTAGAACAATGAATAGTACAGGTAGACGGGTGAAATCTTTCTATATATTGCTTCTAAATAGTCTAAGAAACATATATGGAAAGCATCCAAACAGTACAAATCGCCAATTTTTTGTTCTTCAAGTTTAAGTGAACTACGAGCCCCATTGTTAATACTTTAAAGGAAATTATTTGTAAATTTCGACAAGTAGAACAATGAATGGGACAGGTAGACGGTTGAAATCTTTGTATATATTGCTTCTATATAGTCTAAGAAACATATATGCAAAGCATCCAAACAGTACTATTCGCCAATTTATTGATCTTCATGTTTAAGTGAACAATGAGCCCCATGGTTAATCCTTTATCGGAAATTATTTGTAACTTTCGACAAGTAGAACAATGAATGGAACAGGTAGACGGTTGAAATCTTTGTATATTTTGCTTCTATATAGTCTAAGAAACATATATGCAAAGCATCCAAACAGTACAATTCGCCAATTTATTGATCTTCAAGTTTAAGTGAACAATGAGCCCCATGGTTAATCCTTTATCGGAAATTATTGGTAACTTTCGACAAGTAGAACAATGAATGTAACTGGTAGACGGTTGAAATCTTTTTATATATTGCTTCTATATAGACCAAGAAACCTATATGCAAAGCATCCAAACAGTACAATTCGCCAATTATTTCATCTTCAAGTTTAACTGAACTACGAGCCCCAATGTTAATCCTTTATCGGAAATTATTTGTAAATTTCGACAAGTAGTACAATGATTGGAACACGTAGACTGTTGAAATCTTTGTATATGTTGCTTCCATATAGTCTAAGAAACATGTACGCAAAGCATCCAAACAATACCATTTGCCAATTTTTTGATCTTCAAGTTTAAGTGAACAATGAGACCCAATGGTTAATCCTTTATCGGAAATTATTTGTAAATTTCGGCTAGTAGAACAATGAATGCAACAGGTAGACGGTTGAAATCATTGTATATATTGCTTCTATATAATCTAAGAGACACATATGCAAAGCATCCAAACAGTACAATTCGCCAATTATTTCATCTTCATGTTTAAGTGAACAATGAGTCCCAATGGTTAATCCTTTATCGGAAATTATTTGTAACTTTCGACAAGTAGAACAATGAGTGGAACAAGTTGACGATTGAAATCTTTGTATATATTGCTTCTATATAGTCTAAGAAACATATATGCAAAGCATCCAAACAGTACAGTTCGCCAATTTTTTGTTCTTCAAGTTTAAGTGAACTACGAGCCCCATTGTTAATCCTTTAACGGAAATTAATTGTAACTTTCTACAAGTAGAACAATGATTGGAACACGTAGACGGTTGAAATCTTTGTATATATTGCTTCCATATAGTCTAAGAAACATGTACGCAAAGCATCCGAACAGTACCATTCGCCAATTTTTTGTTCTTCAAGTTTAAGTGAACTACGAGCCCCATTGTTAATCCTTTAAAGGAAATTATTTGTAAATTTCGACAAGTAGAACAATGAATGAAACAGGTAACGGTTGAAATCTTTGTATATATTGCTTCTATATAGTCTAAGAAACATATATGCAAAGCATCCAAACAGTACAATACGCCAATTTTTTGTTCTTCAACTTTAAGTGAACAATGAGTCCCAATGGTTAATCCTTTATCGGAAATTATTTGTAACTTTGGACAAGTAGAACAATGAGTGGAACAAGTTGACGGTTGAAATCTTTGTATATATTGCTTCTATATAGTCTAAGAAACATATATGCAAAGCATCCAAACAGTACAATTCGCCAATTCATTGTTCTTCAAGTTTAAGTGTACAACGAGCCCCATTGTTAATCCTTTAAAGGAAATTATTTGTAAATTTCGACAAGTAGAACAATGAATGGAATATTTAGACGGTTGAAATCAATGTATATATTGCTTCCATATAGTCTAAGAAACATACATGCAAAGCATCCAAACAGTACAATTCGCCAATTTTTTGTTCTTCAAGTTTAATTGAACTACGAGCCCCATTGTTAATCCTTTAAAGGAAATTATTTGTCAATTTCGACAAGTAGAACAATGAATGGATCAGGTAGACGGTTGAAATCATTGTATATATTGCTTCTATATAATCTAAGAAACATATATGCACAGCATCCAAACAGTACAATTCGCCAATTTTTTGTTCTTCAAGTTTAAGTGAACTACGAGCCCCATTGTTAATCCTTTAACGGAAATTAATTGTAACTTTCTACAAGTAGAACAATGATTGGAACACGTAGACGGTTGAAATCTTTGTATATATTGCTTCCATATAGTCTAAGAAACATGTACGCAAAGCATCCGAACAGTACCATTCGCCAATTTTTTGTTCTTCAAGTTTAAGTGCACTACGAGCCCCATTGTTAATCCTTTAAAGGAAATTATTTGTAAATTTCGACAAGTAGAACAATGAATGGAACAGGTAGACTGTTGAAATCATTGTATATATTGCTTCTATATAGTCTAAGAAACATATATGCATAGCGTCCAAACAGTACAATTCGCCAATTTTTTGCTCTTCAAGTTTAAGTGAACTACGAGCCCCATTGTTAATCCTTTAAAGGAAATTATTTGTAAATTTCGACAAGTAGAACAATGAATGGAACAGGTAGACGGTTGAAATCTTTGTATATATTGCTTCTATATAGTCTAAGAAACATATATGCAAAGCATCCAAACAGTACTATTCGCCAATTTATTGATCTTCATGTTTAAGTGAACAATGAGCCCCATGGTTAATCCTTTATCGGAAATTATTTGTAACTTTCGACAAGTAGAACAATGAATGGAACAGGTAGACGGTTGAAATCTTTGTATATTTTGCTTCTATATAGTCTAAGAAACATATATGCAAAGCATCCAAACAGTACAATTCGCCAATTTATTGATCTTCAAGTTTAAGTGAACAATGAGCCCCATGGTTAATCCTTTATCGGAAATTATTGGTAACTTTCGACAAGTAGAACAATGAATGTAACTGGTAGACGGTTGAAATCTTTTTATATATTGCTTCTATATAGACCAAGAAACCTATATGCAAAGCATCCAAACAGTACAATTCGCCAATTATTTCATCTTCAAGTTTAACTGAACTACGAGCCCCATTGTTAATACTTTAAAGGAAATTATTTGTAAATTTCGACAAGTAGAACAATGAATGGAACAGGTAGACGGTTGAAATCTTTGTATATTTTGCTTCTATATAGTCTAAGAAACATATATGCAAAGCATCCAAACAGTACAATTCGCCAATTTATTGATCTTCAAGTTTAAGTGAACAATGAGCCCCATGGTTAATCCTTTATCGGAAATTATTGGTAACTTTCGACAAGTAGAACAATGAATGGAACAGGTAGACGGTTGAAATCTTTGTATATATTGCTTCTATATAATCTAAGAAACATATATGCAAAGCATCCAAACAGTACAATTCGGCAATTATTTCATCTTCAAGTTTAAGTGAACTACGAGCCCCATTGTTAATACTTTAACGGAAATTATTTGTAACTTGCGACAAGTAGAACAATGAGTGGATCAGGTAGACGGTTGAAAGCAATGTATATATTGCTTCTATATAGTCTAAGAAACATATATGCAAAGCATCCAAACAGTACCATTCGCCAATTTTTTGTTCTTGAAGTTTAAGTGAACAATGAGCCCCATTGTTAATCCTTTAAAGGAAATTATTTGTAACTTTCGACAAGTAGAACAATGAATGTAACTGGTAGACGGTTGAAATCTTTTTATATATTGCTTCTATATAGACCAAGAAACCTATATGCAAAGCATCTAAACAGTAACATTCGCCAATTCTTTGATCTTCAAGTTTAAGTGAACAATGAGCCCCATTGTTAATCCTTTATCAGAAATTATTTGTAACGTTCGACAAGTAGAACAATGAATGGAACAGGTAGACGGTTGAAATCTTTGTATATATTGCTTCTATATAGTCTAAGAAACATATATGCAAAGCATCCAAACAGTACAATTCGCCAATTTATTGATCTTCAAGTTTAAGTGAACAATGAGCCCCATGGTTAATCCTTTATCGGAAATTATTTGTAACTTTCGACAAGTAGAACAATGAATGGAACAGGTAGACGGTTGAAATCTTTGTATATATTGCTTCTATATAATCTAAGGAACATATATGCAAAGCATCCAAACAGTACAATTCGCCAATTATTTCATCTTCAAGTTTAAGTGAACTACGAGCCCCATTGTTAATACTTTAACGGAAATTATTTGTAACTTGCGACAAGTAGAACAATGAGTGGATCAGGTAGACGGTTGAAAGCAATGTATATATTGCTTCTATATAGTCTAAGAAACATATATGCAAAGCATCCAAACAGTACCCTTCGCCAATTTTTTGTTCTTCAAGTTTAAGTGAACAATGAGCCCCATTGTTAATCCTTTAAAGGAAATTATTTGTAACTTTCAACAAGTAGAACAATGAATGGAACAGGTAGACGGTTGAAATCTTTGTATATATTGCTTCTATATAATCTAAGAAACATATATGCAAAGCATCCAAACAGTACAATTCGCCAATTATTTCATCTTCAAGTTTAAGTGAACTACGAGCCCCATTGTTAATACTTTAACGGAAATTATTTGTAACTTGCGACAAGTAGAACAATGAGTGGATCAGGTAGACGGTTGAAAGCAATGTATATATTGCTTCTATATAGTCTAAGAAACATATATGCAAAGCATCCAAACAGTACCATTCGCCAATTTTTTGTTCTTCAAGTTTAAGTGAACAATGAGCCCCATTGTTAATCCTTTAAAGGAAATTATTTGTAACTTTCGACAAGTAGAACAATGAATGTAACTGGTAGACGGTTGAAATCTTTTTATATATTGCTTCTATATAGACCAAGAAACCTATATGCAAAGCATCCAAACAGTACAATTCGCCAATTATTTCATCTTCAAGTTTAAGTGAACTACGAGCCCCATTGTTAATACTTTAACGGAAATTATTTGTAACTTGCGACAAGTAGAACAATGATTGGAACACTTAGACGGTTGAAATCTTTGTATATATTTCTTCCATATAGTCTAAGAAACATATATGCAAAGCATCCAAACAGTACCATTCGCCAATTTTTTGTTCTTCAAGTTTAAGTGAACAATGAGCCCCAATGGTTAATCCTTTATCGGAAATTATTTGTAACTTTAGGCAAGTAGAACAATGAATGGAACAGGTAGACGGTTGAAATCTTTGTATCTATTGCTTCTATATAATCTAAGAAACATATATGCAAAGCATCTAAACAGTAACAATCGCCAATTTTTTGATCTTCAAGTTTAAGTGAACAGCGAGCCCCATTGTTAATCCTTTAGCGGAAATTAATTGTAACTTTCTACAAGTAGAACAATGATTGGAACACGTAGACGGTTGAAATCTTTGTATATATTTCTTCCATATAGTCTAAGAAACATATATGCAAAGCATCCAAACAGTACAATTCGCCCAATTTATTGTTCTTCAAGTTTAAGTAAACTATGATCTCCATTGTTAATCCCTTAACGGAAATTATTTGAAACTTTCGACAAGTAGAACAATGATTGGAACACGTAGACGGTTGAAATCTTTGTATATATTTCTTCCATATAGTCTAAGAAACATATATGCAAAGCATCCAAACAGTACAATTCGCCAATTTTTTGTTCTACAAGTTTAAGTGAACAATGAACTCCATTGTTAATCCTTTATCGGAAATTATTTGTAAATTTCGACAAGTAGAACAATGAATGGAACAGGTAGACGGTTGAAATCTTTGTATCTATTGCTTCTATATAATCTAAGAAACATATATGCAAAGCATCTAAACAGTAACAATCGCCAATTTTTTGATCTGCAAGTTTAAGTGAACTACGAGCCCCTTTGTTAATCCTTTAACGGAAATTAATTGTAACTTTCTACAAGTAGAACAATGATTGGAACACGTAGACGGTTGAAATCTTTTTATATATTGCTTCCATATAATCTAAGAAACATATATGCAAAGCGTCCAAACAGTACAATTCGCTAATTTTTTGCTCTTCAAGTTTAAGTGAACTATGAGCCCCATTGTTAATCCTTTAAAGGAAATTATTTGTAAATTTCGGCAAGTAGAACAATGAATGAAATAGGTAGACGGTTGAAATCATTGTATATATTGCTTCTATATAGTCTAAGAAACATATATGCAAAGCATCCAAACAGTACAATTCGCCAATTTTTTGTTCTTCAAGTTTAAGTAAACTACGATCCCCATTGTTAATCCCTTAACGGAAATTATTTGTAAATTTCGGCAAGTCGAACAATGAATGGAATAGGTAGACGGTTGAAATCTTTGTATATATTGCTTCTATATAATCTAAGAAACATATATGCAAAGCATCCAAACAGAACCATTCGCCAATTTTTTGTTCTTCAAGTTTAAGTGAACAACGAGCCCCATTGATAATCATGAAACGGAAATTATTTGTAACTTTCTACAAGTAGAACAATGAATAGAACAGGTAGACTGTTGAAATCATTGTATATATTGCTTCTATATCGTCTAAGAAACATATATGCAAAGCATCCAAACAGTACAATTCGCCAATTTTTTGTTCTTCAAGTTTAAGTAAACTACGATCCCCATTGTTAATCCCTTAACGGAAATTATTTGTAAATTTCGGCAAGTAGAACAATGAATGGAATAGGTAGACGGTTGAAATCTTTGTATATATTGCTTCTATATAATCTAAGAAACATATATGCAAAGCATCCAAACAGTACCATTCGCCAATTTTTTGTTCTTCAAGTTTAAGTGAACAACGAGCCCCATTGATAATCATGAAACGGAAATTATTTGTAACTTTCGACAAGAAGAACAATGAATAGAACAGGTAGCCGGTTGAAATCTTTGTATATATTGCTTCTATATAGTCTAAGAAACATATATGCAAAGCATCCAAACAGTACTATTCGCCAATTTATTGATCTTCATGTTTAAGTGAACAATGAGCCCCATGGTTAATCCTTTATCGGAAATTATTTGTAACTTTCGACAAGTAGAACAATGAATGGAACAGGTAGACGGTTGAAATCTTTGTATATGTTGCTTCTATATAATCTAAGAAACATAAATGCAAAGCATCCAAACAGTACAATTCGGCAATTTATTGTTCTTCAAGTTTAAGTGAACAACGAGCCCCATTGTTAATCCTTTAAAGGAAATTATTTGTAAATCTCGACAAGTAGAACAATGATTGGAACACGTAGACGGTTGAAATCTTCGTATATATTGCTTCCATATAGTCTAAGAAACATGTACGCAAAGCATCCAAACAGTAACATTCGCCAATTTTTTGATCTTCATGTTTAAGTGAACAATGAGCCCCATTGTTAATCCTTTATCGGAAATTATTTGTAACTTTCGACAAGTAGAACAATGAATGGAACTGGTAGACGGTTGAAATCTTTTTATATGTTGCTTCTATATAGTCTAAGAAACATATATGCAAAGCATCCAAACAGTACCATTCGCCAATTTTTTGTTCTTCAAGTTTAAGTGAACAATGAGCCCCAATGGTTAATCCTTTATCGGAAATTATTTGTAATTTTCGACAAGTAGAACAATGAATGGAACAGGTAGGCGGTTGAAATCTTTGTACATATTGCTTCTATATAATCTAAGAAACATATATGCAAAGCATCTAAACAGTAACAATCGCCAATTATTTCATCTTCAAGTTTAAGTGAACTACGAGCCCCATTGTTAATCCTTTAAAGGAAATTATTTGTAACTTTCGACAAGTAGAACAATGAATGGAACTGGTAGACGGTTGAAATCTTTTTATATGTTGCTTCTATATAGTCTAAGAAACATATATGCAAAGCATCCAAACAGTACCATTCGCCAATTTTTTGTTCTTCAAGTTTAAGTGAACAATGAGCCCCAATGGTTAATCCTTTATCGGAAATTATTTGTAATTTTCGACAAGTAGAACAATGAATGGAACAGGTAGGCGGTTGAAATCTTTGTACATATTGCTTCTATATAATCTAAGAAACATATATGCAAAGCATCTAAACAGTAACAATCGCCAATTATTTCATCTTCAAGTTTAAGTGAACTACGAGCCCCATTGTTAATACTTTAACGGAAATTATTTGTAACTTGCGACAAGTAGAACAATGAGTGGATCAGGTAGACGGTTGAAAGCAATGTATATATTGCTTCTATATAGTCTAAGAAACATATATGCAAAGCATCCAAACAGTACCATTCGCCAATTTTTTGTTCTTCAAGTTTAAGTGAACAATGAGCCCCATTGTTAATCCTTTAAAGGAAATTATTTGTAATTTTCGACAAGTAGAACAATGAATGGAACAGGTAGGCGGTTGAAATCTTTGTACATATTGCTTCTATATAATCTAAGAAACATATATGCAAAGCATCTAAACAGTAACAATCGCCAATTATTTCATCTTCAAGTTTAAGTGAACTACGAGCCCCATTGTTAATACTTTAACGGAAATTATTTGTAACTTTCGACAAGTAGAACAATGAATGGAACAGGTAGACGGTTGAAATCATTGTATATATTGGTTCTATATAGTCTAAGAAACATATATGCAAAGCATCCAAATAGTACAATTCGCCAATTTTTTGTTCTTCAAGTTTAGTGTACAATGAGCCCCAATGGTTAATCCTTTATCGGAAATTATTTGTAATTTTCGACAAGTAGCACAATGAATGGAACAGGTAGTCGGTTGAAATCTTTGTACATATTGCTTCTATATAGTCTAAGAAACCTATATGCAAAGCATCTAAACAGTAACATTCGCCAATTTTTTGATCTTCAAGTTTAAGTGAACAGCGAGCCCCATTGATAATCATGAAATGGAAATTATTTGTAACTTTCTACAAGTAGAACAATGAATAGTACAGGTAGACGGGTGAAATCTTTCTATATATTGCTTCTAAATAGTCTAAGAAACACATATGCAAAGCATCCAAACTGTACAATTCGCCAATTTTTTGTTCTTCAAGTTTAAGTGAACAATGAGCCCCATTGTTAATCCTTTAAAGGAAATTATTTGTAACTTTCGACAATTAGAACAATGAATGGAACTGGTAGACGGTTGAAATCTTTTTATATATTGCTTCTATATAGACTAAGAAACCTATATGCAAAGCATCTAAACAGTAACATTCGCCAATTTTTTGATCTTCAAGTTTAAGTGAACAATGAGCCCCATTGTTAATCCTTTATCGGAAATTATTTGTAACTTTCGACAAGTAGAACAATGAATGGAACAGGTAGACGGTTGAAATCTTTGTATATTTTGCTTCTATATAGTCTAAGAAACATATATGCAAAGCATCCAAACAGTACAATTCGCCAATTTATTGATCTTCAAGTTTAAGTGAACAATGAGCCCCATGGTTAATCCTTTATCGGAAATTATTGGTAACTTTCGACAAGTAGAACAATGAATGGAACAGGTAGACGGTTGAAATCTTTGTATATATTGCTTCTATATAATCTAAGAAACATATATGCAAAGCATCCAAACAGTACAATTCGGCAATTATTTCATCTTCAAGTTTAAGTGAACTACGAGCCCCATTGTTAATACTTTAACGGAAATTATTTGTAACTTGCGACAAGTAGAACAATGAGTGGATCAGGTAGACGGTTGAAAGCAATGTATATATTGCTTCTATATAGTCTAAGAAACATATATGCAAAGCATCCAAACAGTACCATTCGCCAATTTTTTGTTCTTGAAGTTTAAGTGAACAATGAGCCCCATTGTTAATCCTTTAAAGGAAATTATTTGTAACTTTCGACAAGTAGAACAATGAATGTAACTGGTAGACGGTTGAAATCTTTTTATATATTGCTTCTATATAGACCAAGAAACCTATATGCAAAGCATCTAAACAGTAACATTCGCCAATTCTTTGATCTTCAAGTTTAAGTGAACAATGAGCCCCATTGTTAATCCTTTATCAGAAATTATTTGTAACGTTCGACAAGTAGAACAATGAATGGAACAGGTAGACGGTTGAAATCTTTGTATATATTGCTTCTATATAGTCTAAGAAACATATATGCAAAGCATCCAAACAGTACAATTCGCCAATTTATTGATCTTCAAGTTTAAGTGAACAATGAGCCCCATGGTTAATCCTTTATCGGAAATTATTTGTAACTTTCGACAAGTAGAACAATGAATGGAACAGGTAGACGGTTGAAATCTTTGTATATATTGCTTCTATATAATCTAAGAAACATATATGCAAAGCATCCAAACAGTACAATTCGCCAATTATTTCATCTTCAAGTTTAAGTGAACTACGAGCCCCATTGTTAATACTTTAACGGAAATTATTTGTAACTTGCGACAAGTAGAACAATGAGTGGATCAGGTAGACGGTTGAAAGCAATGTATATATTGCTTCTATATAGTCTAAGAAACATATATGCAAAGCATCCAAACAGTACCCTTCGCCAATTTTTTGTTCTTCAAGTTTAAGTGAACAATGAGCCCCATTGTTAATCCTTTAAAGGAAATTATTTGTAACTTTCGACAAGTAGAACAATGAATGTAACTGGTAGACGGTTGAAATCTTTTTATATATTGCTTCTATATAGACCAAGAAACCTATATGCAAAGCATCCAAACAGTACAATTCGCCAATTATTTCATCTTCAAGTTTAAGTGAACTACGAGCCCCATTGTTAATACTTTAACGGAAATTATTTGTAACTTGCGACAAGTAGAACAATGAGTGGATCAGGTAGACGGTTGAAAGCAATGTATATATTGCTTCTATATAGTCTAAGAAACATATATGCAAAGCATCCAAACAGTACCATTCGCCAATTTTTTGTTCTTGAAGTTTAAGTGAACAATGAGCCCCATTGTTAATCCTTTAAAGGAAATTATTTGTAACTTTCGACAAGTAGAACAATGAATGTAACTGGTAGACGGTTGAAATCTTTTTATATATTGCTTCTATATAGACCAAGAAACCTATATGCAAAGCATCTAAACAGTAACATTCGCCAATTTTTTGATCTTCAAGTTTAAGTGAACAATGAGCCCCATTGTTAATCCTTTATCGGAAATTATTTGTAACGTTCGACAAGTAGAACAATGAATGGAACAGGTAGACGGTTGAAATCTTTGTATATATTGCTTCTATATAGTCTAAGAAACATATATGCAAAGCATCCAAACAGTACAATTCGCCAATTTATTGATCTTCAAGTTTAAGTGAACAATGAGCCCCATGGTTAATCCTTTATCGGAAATTATTTGTAACTTTCAACAAGTAGAACAATGAATGGAACAGGTAGACGGTTGAAATCTTTGTATATATTGCTTCTATATAATCTAAGAAACATATATGCAAAGCATCCAAACAGTACAATTCGCCAATTATTTCATCTTCAAGTTTAAGTGAACTACGAGCCCCATTGTTAATACTTTAACGGAAATTATTTGTAACTTGCGACAAGTAGAACAATGAGTGGATCAGGTAGACGGTTGAAAGCAATGTATATATTGCTTCTATATAGTCTAAGAAACATATATGCAAAGCATCCAAACAGTACCATTCGCCAATTTTTTGTTCTTCAAGTTTAAGTGAACAATGAGCCCCATTGTTAATCCTTTAAAGGAAATTATTTGTAACTTTCGACAAGTAGAACAATGAATGTAACTGGTAGACGGTTGAAATCTTTTTATATATTGCTTCTATATAGACCAAGAAACCTATATGCAAAGCATCCAAACTGTACAATTCGCCAATTATTTCATCTTCAAGTTTAAGTGAACTACGAGCCCCATTGTTAATACTTTAACGGAAATTATTTGTAACTTGCGACAAGTAGAACAATGATTGGAACACTTAGACGGTTGAAATCTTTGTATATATTTCTTCCATATAGTCTAAGAAACATATATGCAAAGCATCCAAACAGTACCATTCGCCAATTTTTTGTTCTTCAAGTTTAAGTGAACAATGAGCCCCAATGGTTAATCCTTTATCGGAAATTATTTGTAACTTTAGGCAAGTAGAACAATGAATGGAACAGGTAGACGGTTGAAATCTTTGTATCTATTGCTTCTATATAATCTAAGAAACATATATGCAAA
Organism: Cerceris ruficornis; assembly: GCA_963989415.1. Taxonomy (NCBI): domain Eukaryota; kingdom Metazoa; phylum Arthropoda; class Insecta; order Hymenoptera; family Crabronidae; genus Cerceris; species Cerceris ruficornis. The sequence goes on along the minus strand of CAXDIW010000291.1, from coordinate 24,014 downwards.
GCATCTAAACAGTAACAATCGCCAATTTTTTGATCTTCAAGTTTAAGTGAACAGCGAGCCCCATTGTTAATCCTTTAGCGGAAATTAATTGTAACTTTCTACAAGTAGAACAATGATTGGAACACGTAGACGGTTGAAATCTTTGTATATATTTCTTCCATATAGTCTAAGAAACATATATGCAAAGCATCCAAACAGTACAATTCGCCCAATTTATTGTTCTTCAAGTTTAAGTAAACTATGATCTCCATTGTTAATCCCTTAACGGAAATTATTTGTAACTTTCGACAAGTAGAACAATGATTGGAACACGTAGACGGTTGAAATCTTTGTATATATTTCTTCCATATAGTCTAAGAAACATATATGCAAAGCATCCAAACAGTACAATTCGCCAATTTTTTGTTCTACAAGTTTAAGTGAACAATGAACTCCATTGTTAATCCTTTATCGGAAATTATTTGTAAATTTCGACAAGTAGAACAATGAATGGAACAGGTAGACGGTTGAAATCTTTGTATCTATTGCTTCTATATAATCTAAGAAACATATATGCAAAGCATCTAAACAGTAACAATCGCCAATTTTTTGATCTGCAAGTTTAAGTGAACTACGAGCCCCTTTGTTAATCCTTTAACGGAAATTAATTGTAACTTTCTACAAGTAGAACAATGATTGGAACACGTAGACGGTTGAAATCTTTTTATATATTGCTTCCATATAATCTAAGAAACATATATGCAAAGCGTCCAAACAGTACAATTCGCTAATTTTTTGCTCTTCAAGTTTAAGTGAACTATGAGCCCCATTGTTAATCCTTTAAAGGAAATTATTTGTAAATTTCGGCAAGTAGAACAATGAATGAAATAGGTAGACGGTTGAAATCATTGTATATATTGCTTCTATATAGTCTAAGAAACATATATGCAAAGCATCCAAACAGTACAATTCGCCAATTTTTTGTTCTTCAAGTTTAAGTAAACTACGATCCCCATTGTTAATCCCTTAACGGAAATTATTTGTAAATTTCGGCAAGTCGAACAATGAATGGAATAGGTAGACGGTTGAAATCTTTGTATATATTGCTTCTATATAATCTAAGAAACATATATGCAAAGCATCCAAACAGAACCATTCGCCAATTTTTTGTTCTTCAAGTTTAAGTGAACAACGAGCCCCATTGATAATCATGAAACGGAAATTATTTGTAACTTTCTACAAGTAGAACAATGAATAGAACAGGTAGACTGTTGAAATCATTGTATATATTGCTTCTATATCGTCTAAGAAACATATATGCAAAGCATCCAAACAGTACAATTCGCCAATTTTTTGTTCTTCAAGTTTAAGTAAACTACGATCCCCATTGTTAATCCCTTAACGGAAATTATTTGTAAATTTCGGCAAGTAGAACAATGAATGGAATAGGTAGACGGTTGAAATCTTTGTATATATTGCTTCTATATAATCTAAGAAACATATATGCAAAGCATCCAAACAGTACCATTCGCCAATTTTTTGTTCTTCAAGTTTAAGTGAACAACGAGCCCCATTGATAATCATGAAACGGAAATTATTTGTAACTTTCGACAAGAAGAACAATGAATAGAACAGGTAGCCGGTTGAAATCTTTGTATATGTTGCTTCTATATAGTCTAAGAAACCTATATGCAAAGCATCCAAATAGTACAATTCGACAATTTTTTGTTCTTCAAGTTTAAGTGAACAATGAGCCCCAATGTTTAAACCTTTATCGGAAATTATTTGTAATTTTCGACAAGTAGAACAATGAATGAAACAGGCAGACGGTTGAAATCTTTGTATATATTGCTTCTATATAATCTAAGAAACATATATGCAAAGCATCCAAACAGTACAATTCGCCAATTATTTCATCTTCATGTTTAAGTGAACTACGAGCCCCATTGTTAATCCTTTAAAGGAAATTATTTGTAAATTTCGACAAGTAGAACAATGAATGGATGATGTAGACGGTTGAAATCATTGTATATATTGCTTCTATATAGTCTACGAAACATATATGCAAAGCATCCAAACAGTACAATTCGCCAATTTTTTGTTCTTCAAGTTTAAGTGAACTACGAGCCCCATTGTTAATCCTTTAACGGAAATTATTTGTAACTTTCGACAAGTAGAACAATGATTGGAACACGTAGACGGTTGAAATCTTTGTATATATTTCTTCCATATAGTCTAAGAAACATATATGCAAAGCATCCAAACAGTACCATTCGCCAATTTTTTGTTCTTCAAGTTTAAGTGAACAACGAGCCCCATTGATAATCATGAAACGGAAATTATTTGTAACTTTCTACAAGTAGAACAATGAATAGAACAGGTAGACGGTTGAAATCTTTGTATATGTTGCTTCTATATAGTCTACGAAACCTATATGCAAAGCATCTAAACAGTAACAATCGCCAGTTTTTTGATCTTCAAGTTTAAGTGAACAGCGAGCCCCATTGATAATCATGAAATGGAAATTATTTGTAACTTTCTACACGTAGAACGATGAATAGTACAGGTAGACGGGTGAAATCTTTCTATATATTGCTTCTAAATAGCCTAAGAAACATATATGCAAAGCATCCAAACAGTACAATTCGCCAATTTTTTGTTCTTCAAGTTTAAGAGAACATTGAGCCCCAATGGTTCATCCTTTATCGGAAATTGTTTGTAACTTTCGACAAGTAGAACAATGAATGGAACAGGTAGACGGTTGAAATCTTTGTATATATTGCTTCTATATAATCTAAGAAACATATATGCAAAGCATCCAAACAGTACAATTCGCCAATTATTTCATCTTCAAGTTTAAGTGAACTACGAGCCCCATTGTTAATACTTTAACGGAAATTATTTGTAACTTGCGACAAGTAGAACAATGAGTGGATCAGGTAGACGGTTGAAAGCAATGTATATATTGCTTCTATATAGTCTAAGAAACATATATGCAAAGCATCCAATCAGTACCATTCGCCAATTTTTTGTTCTTCAAGTTTAAGTGAACAATGAGCCCCATTGTTAATCCTTTAAAGGAAATTATTTGTAACTTTCGACAAGTAGAACAATGAATGTAACTGGTAGACGGTTGAAATCTTTTTATATATTGCTTCTATATAGACCAAGAAACCTATATGCAAAGCATCCAAACAGTACAATTCGCCAATTATTTCATCTTCAAGTTTAAGTGAACTACGAGCCCCATTGTTAATACTTTAACGGAAATTATTTGTAACTTGCGACAAGTAGAACAATGATTGGAACACTTAGACGGTTGAAATCTTTGTATATATTTCTTCCATATAGTCTAAGAAACATATATGCAAAGCATCCAAACAGTACCATTCGCCAATTTTTTGTTCTTCAAGTTTAAGTGAACAATGAGCCCCAATGGTTAATCCTTTATCGGAAATTATTTGTAACTTTAGGCAAGTAGAACAATGAATGGAACAGGTAGACGGTTGAAATCTTTGTATCTATTGCTTCTATATAATCTAAGAAACATATATGCAAAGCATCTAAACAGTAACAATCGCCAATTTTTTGATCTTCAAGTTTAAGTGAACAGCGAGCCCCATTGTTAATCCTTTAGCGGAAATTAATTGTAACTTTCTACAAGTAGAACAATGATTGGAACACGTAGACGGTTGAAATCTTTGTATATATTTCTTCCATATAGTCTAAGAAACATATATGCAAAGCATCCAAACAGTACAATTCGCCCAATTTATTGTTCTTCAAGTTTAAGTAAACTATGATCTCCATTGTTAATCCCTTAACGGAAATTATTTGTAACTTTCGACAAGTAGAACAATGATTGGAACACGTAGACGGTTGAAATCTTTGTATATATTTCTTCCATATAGTCTAAGAAACATATATGCAAAGCATCCAAACAGTACAATTCGCCAATTTTTTGTTCTACAAGTTTAAGTGAACAATGAACTCCATTGTTAATCCTTTATCGGAAATTATTTGTAAATTTCGACAAGTAGAACAATGAATGGAACAGGTAGACGGTTGAAATCTTTGTATCTATTGCTTCTATATAATCTAAGAAACATATATGCAAAGCATCTAAACAGTAACAATCGCCAATTTTTTGATCTTCAAGTTTAAGTGAACTACGAGCCCCTTTGTTAATCCTTTAACGGAAATTAATTGTAACTTTCTACAAGTAGAACAATGATTGGAACACGTAGACGGTTGAAATCTTTTTATATATTGCTTCCATATAATCTAAGAAACATATATGCAAAGCGTCCAAACAGTACAATTCGCTAATTTTTTGCTCTTCAAGTTTAAGTGAACTATGAGCCCCATTGTTAATCCTTTAAAGGAAATTATTTGTAAATTTCGGCAAGTAGAACAATGAATGAAATAGGTAGACGGTTGAAATCATTGTATATATTGCTTCTATATAGTCTAAGAAACATATATGCAAAGCATCCAAACAGTACAATTCGCCAATTTTTTGTTCTTCAAGTTTAAGTAAACTACGATCCCCATTGTTAATCCCTTAACGGAAATTATTTGTAAATTTCGGCAAGTAGAACAATGAATGGAATAGGTAGACGGTTGAAATCTTTGTATATATTGCTTCTATATAATCTAAGAAACATATATGCAAAGCATCCAAACAGAACCATTCGCCAATTTTTTGTTCTTCAAGTTTAAGTGAACAACGAGCCCCATTGATAATCATGAAACGGAAATTATTTGTAACTTTCTACAAGTAGAACAATGAATAGAACAGGTAGACTGTTGAAATCATTGTATATATTGCTTCTATATCGTCTAAGAAACATATATGCAAAGCATCCAAACAGTACAATTCGCCAATTTTTTGTTCTTCAAGTTTAAGTAAACTACGATCCCCATTGTTAATCCCTTAACGGAAATTATTTGTAAATTTCGGCAAGTAGAACAATGAATGGAATAGGTAGACGGTTGAAATCTTTGTATATATTGCTTCTATATAATCTAAGAAACATATATGCAAAGCATCCAAACAGTACCATTCGCCAATTTTTTGTTCTTCAAGTTTAAGTGAACAACGAGCCCCATTGATAATCATGAAACGGAAATTATTTGTAACTTTCGACAAGAAGAACAATGAATAGAACAGGTAGCCGGTTGAAACCTTTGTAGTTGTTGCTTCTATATAGTCTAAGAAACCTATATGCAAAGCATCCAAATAGTACAATTCGACAATTTTTTGTTCTTCAAGTTTAAGTGAACAATGAGCCCCAATGTTTAAACCTTTATCGGAAATTATTTGTAATTTTCGACAAGTAGAACAATGAATGAAACAGGCAGACGGTTGAAATCTTTGTATATATTGCTTCTATATAATCTAAGAAACATATATGCAAAGCATCCAAACAGTACAATTCGCCAATTATTTCATCTTCATGTTTAAGTGAACTACGAGCCCCATTGTTAATCCTTTAAAGGAAATTATTTGTAAATTTCGACAAGTAGAACAATGAATGGATGATGTAGACGGTTGAAATCATTGTATATATTGCTTCTATATAGTCTACGAAACATATATGCAAAGCATCCAAACAGTACAATTCGCCAATTTTTTGTTCTTCAAGTTTAAGTGAACTACGAGCCCCATTGTTAATCCTTTAACGGAAATTATTTGTAACTTTCGACAAGTAGAACAATGATTGGAACACGTAGACGGTTGAAATCTTTGTATATATTTCTTCCATATAGTCTAAGAAACATATATGCAAAGCATCCAAACAGTACCATTCGCCAATTTTTTGTTCTTCAAGTTTAAGTGAACAACGAGCCCCATTGATAATCATGAAACGGAAATTATTTGTAACTTTCTACAAGTAGAACAATGAATAGAACAGGTAGACGGTTGAAATCTTTGTATATGTTGCTTCTATATAGTCTACGAAACCTATATGCAAAGCATCTAAACAGTAACAATCGCCAGTTTTTTGATCTTCAAGTTTAAGTGAACAGCGAGCCCCATTGATAATCATGAAATGGAAATTATTTGTAACTTTCTACACGTAGAACGATGAATAGTACAGGTAGACGGGTGAAATCTTTCTATATATTGCTTCTAAATAGCCTAAGAAACATATATGCAAAGCATCCAAACAGTACAATTCGCCAATTTTTTGTTCTTCAAGTTTAAGAGAACATTGAGCCCCAATGGTTCATCCTTTATCGGAAATTGTTTGTAACTTTCGACAAGTAGAACAATGAATGGAACAGGTAGACGGTTGAAATCTTTGTATATATTGCTTCTATATAATCTAAGAAACATATATGCAAAGCATCCAAACAGTACAATTCGCCAATTATTTCATCTTCAAGTTTAAGTGAACTACGAGCCCCATTGTTAATACTTTAACGGAAATTATTTGTAACTTGCGACAAGTAGAACAATGAGTGGATCAGGTAGACGGTTGAAAGCAATGTATATATTGCTTCTATATAGTCTAAGAAACATATATGCAAAGCATCCAAACAGTACCATTCGCCAATTTTTTGTTCTTCAAGTTTAAGTGAACAATGAGCCCCATTGTTAATCCTTTAAAGGAAATTATTTGTAACTTTCGACAAGTAGAACAATGAATGTAACTGGTAGACGGTTGAAATCTTTTTATATATTGCTTCTATATAGACCAAGAAACCTATATGCAAAGCATCCAAACAGTACAATTCGCCAATTATTTCATCTTCAAGTTTAAGTGAACTACGAGCCCCATTGTTAATACTTTAACGGAAATTATTTGTAACTTGCGACAAGTAGAACAATGATTGGAACACTTAGACGGTTGAAATCTTTGTATATATTTCTTCCATATAGTCTAAGAAACATATATGCAAAGCATCCAAACAGTACCATTCGCCAATTTTTTGTTCTTCAAGTTTAAGTGAACAATGAGCCCCAATGGTTAATCCTTTATCGGAAATTATTTGTAACTTTAGGCAAGTAGAACAATGAATGGAACAGGTAGACGGTTGAAATCTTTGTATCTATTGCTTCTATATAATCTAAGAAACATATATGCAAAGCATCTAAACAGTAACAATCGCCAATTTTTTGATCTTCAAGTTTAAGTGAACAGCGAGCCCCATTGTTAATCCTTTAGCGGAAATTAATTGTAACTTTCTACAAGTAGAACAATGATTGGAACACGTAGACGGTTGAAATCTTTGTATATATTTCTTCCATATAGTCTAAGAAACATATATGCAAAGCATCCAAACAGTACAATTCGCCCAATTTATTGTTCTTCAAGTTTAAGTAAACTATGATCTCCATTGTTAATCCCTTAACGGAAATTATTTGTAACTTTCGACAAGTAGAACAATGATTGGAACACGTAGACGGTTGAAATCTTTGTATATATTTCTTCCATATAGTCTAAGAAACATATATGCAAAGCATCCAAACAGTACAATTCGCCAATTTTTTGTTCTACAAGTTTAAGTGAACAATGAACTCCATTGTTAATCCTTTATCGGAAATTATTTGTAAATTTCGACAAGTAGAACAATGAATGGAACAGGTAGACGGTTGAAATCTTTGTATCTATTGCTTCTATATAATCTAAGAAACATATATGCAAAGCATCTAAACAGTAACAATCGCCAATTTTTTGATCTTCAAGTTTAAGTGAACTACGAGCCCCTTTGTTAATCCTTTAACGGAAATTAATTGTAACTTTCTACAAGTAGAACAATGATTGGAACACGTAGACGGTTGAAATCTTTTTATATATTGCTTCCATATAATCTAAGAAACATATATGCAAAGCGTCCAAACAGTACAATTCGCTAATTTTTTGCTCTTCAAGTTTAAGTGAACTATGAGCCCCATTGTTAATCCTTTAAAGGAAATTATTTGTAAATTTCGGCAAGTAGAACAATGAATGAAATAGGTAGACGGTTGAAATCATTGTATATATTGCTTCTATATAGTCTAAGAAACATATATGCAAAGCATCCAAACAGTACAATTCGACAATTTTTTGTTCTTCAAGTTTAAGTGAACAATGAGCCCCAATGTTTAAACCTTTATCGGAAATTATTTGTAATTTTCGACAAGTAGAACAATGAATGAAACAGGCAGACGGTTGAAATCTTTGTATATATTGCTTCTATATAATCTAAGAAACATATATGCAAAGCATCCAAACAGTACAATTCGCCAATTATTTCATCTTCATGTTTAAGTGAACTACGAGCCCCATTGTTAATCCTTTAAAGGAAATTATTTGTAAATTTCGACAAGTAGAACAATGAATGGATGATGTAGACGGTTGAAATCATTGTATATATTGCTTCTATATAGTCTACGAAACATATATGCAAAGCATCCAAACAGTACAATTCGCCAATTTTTTGTTCTTCAAGTTTAAGTGAACTACGAGCCCCATTGTTAATCCTTTAACGGAAATTATTTGTAACTTTCGACAAGTAGAACAATGATTGGAACACGTAGACGGTTGAAATCTTTGTATATATTTCTTCCATATAGTCTAAGAAACATATATGCAAAGCATCCAAACAGTACCATTCGCCAATTTTTTGTTCTTCAAGTTTAAGTGAACAACGAGCCCCATTGATAATCATGAAACGGAAATTATTTGTAACTTTCTACAAGTAGAACAATGAATAGAACAGGTAGACGGTTGAAATCTTTGTATATGTTGCTTCTATATAGTCTACGAAACCTATATGCAAAGCATCTAAACAGTAACAATCGCCAGTTTTTTGATCTTCAAGTTTAAGTGAACAGCGAGCCCCATTGATAATCATGAAATGGAAATTATTTGTAACTTTCTACACGTAGAACGATGAATAGTACAGGTAGACGGGTGAAATCTTTCTATATATTGCTTCTAAATAGCCTAAGAAACATATATGCAAAGCATCCAAACAGTACAATTCGCCAATTTTTTGTTCTTCAAGTTTAAGAGAACATTGAGCCCCAATGGTTCATCCTTTATCGGAAATTGTTTGTAACTTTCGACAAGTAGAACAATGAATGGAACAGGTAGACGGTTGAAATCTTTGTATATATTGCTTCTATATAGTCTAAGAAACATATATGCATAGCGTCCAAACAGTACAATTCGCAAATTTTTGCTCTTCAAGTTTAAGTAAACTACGATCCCCATTGTTAATCCCTTAACGGAAATTATTTGTAACTTTCGACAAGTAGAACAATGAATGGAATAGGTAGACAGTTGAAATCATTGTATATATTGCTTCTATATAGTCTAAGAAACATATCTGCAAATCATCCAAACAGTACAATTTGCCAATTATTTGATCTTCAAGTTTAAGTGAACTACGAGCCCCAATGGTTAATCCTTTATCGGAAATTATTTGTAATTTTCGCCAAGTAGAACAATGAATGGAACAGGTAGACGGTTGAAATCTTTGTATATATTGCTTCTATATAATCTAAGAAACATATATGCAAAGCATCCAAACAGTACAATTCGCCAATTTTTTGTTCTTCAAGTTTAAGTGAACTACGAGCCCCATTGTTAATCCTTTAACGGAAATTAATTGTAACTTTCTACAAGTAGAACAATGAATGGAACAGGTAGACGGTTGAAATCTTTGTATATATTGCGTCTATATAGTCTAAGAAACATATATGCAAAGCATCCAAACAGTACCATTCGCCAATTTTTTGTTCTTCAAGTTTAAGTGAACACGAGCCCCATTGTTAATCCTTTAAAGGAAATTAATTGTAACTTTCTACAAGTAGAACAATGAATGGAACAGGTAGACGGTTGAAATCTTTGTATATATTCCGTCTATATAGTCTAAGAAACATATATGCAAAGCATCCAAACAATACCATTCGCCAATTTTTTGTTCTTCAAGTTTAAGTGAACACGAGCCCCATTGTTAATCCTTTAAAGGAAATTATTTGTAAATTTCGACAAGTAGAACAATGAATGGAACAGGTAGACGGGTGAAATCTTTCTATATATTGCTTCTAAATAGTCTAAGAAACATATATGCAAAGCATCCAAACAGTACAATTCCCCAATTTTTTGTTCTTCAAGTTTAAGTGAACTACGAGACCCATTGTTAATCCTTTAAAGGAAATTATTTGTAAATTTCGACAAGTAGAACAATGAATGGAACAGGTAGACGGTTGAAATCTTTGTATATATTGCTTCTATATAATCTAAGAAACATATATGCAATGCATCCAAACAGTACAATTCGCCAATTTCTTGTTCTTCAAGTTTAAGTAAACTACGATCCCCATTGTTAATCCCTTAACGGAAATTATTTGTAACTTTCGACAAGTAGAACAATGAATGGAACAGGTAGACGGTTGAAATCTTTGTATATATTGCTTCTATATAGTCTAAGAAACATATATGCATAGCGTCCAAACAGTACAATTCGCCAATTTTTTGCTCTTCAAGTTTAAGTAAACTACGATCCCCATTGTTAATCCCTTAACGGAAATTATTTGTAACTTTCGACAAGTAGAACAATGAATGGAACAGGTAGACGGTTGAAATCATTGTATATATTGCTTCTATATAGTCTAAGAAACATATCTGCAAATCATCCAAACAGTACAATTCGGCAATTATTTGATCTTCAAGTTTAAGTGAACTACGAGCCCCAATGGTTAATCCTTTATCGGAAATTATTTGTAATTTTCGCCAAGTAGAACAATGAATGGAACAGGTAGACGGTTGAAATCTTTGTATATATTGCTTCTATATAGTCTAAGAAACATATATGCAAAGCATCCAAACAGTACAATTCGCCAATTTTTTGTTCTTCAAGTTTAAGTGTACTACGAGCCCCATTGTTAATCCTTTAACGGAAATTAATTGTAACTTTCTACAAGTAGAACAATGAATAGTACAGGTAGACGGGTGAAATCTTTGTATATATTGCTTCTATATAATCTAAGAAACATATATGCAAAGCATCCAAACAGTACCATTCGCCAATTTTTTGTTCTTCAAGTTTAAGTGAACAACGAGCCCAATTGATAATCATGAAACGGAAATTATTTGTAACTTTCTACAAGTAGAACAATGAATAGAACAGGTAGACGGTTGAAATCTTTGTATATGTTGCTTCTATATAGTCTAAGAAACCTATATGCAAAGCATCTAAACAGTAACAATCGCCAATTTTTTGATCTTCAAGTTTAAGTAAACAGCGAGCCCCATTGATAATCATGAAATGGAAATTATTTGTAACTTTCTACAAGTAGAACAATGAATAGTACAGGTAGACGGGTGAAATCTTTCTATATATTGTTTCTAAATAGTCTAAGAAACATATATGCAAAGCATCCAAACAGTACAATTCGCCAATTATTTGATCTTCAAGTTTAAGTGAACTACGAGCCCCATTGTTAATCCTTTAAAGGAAATTTTTTGTAAATTTCGACAAGTAGAACAATGAATGGAACAGGTAGACGGTTGAAATCTTTGTATATATTGCTTCTATATAGTCTAAGAAACATATATGCAAAGCATCCAAACAGTACAATTCGCCAATTTTTTGTTCTTCAAGTTTAAGTGTACTACGAGCCCCATTGTTAATCCTTTAACGGAAATTAATTGTAACTTTCTACAAGTAGAACAATGAATAGTACAGGTAGACGGGTGAAATCTTTGTATATATTGCTTCTATATAATCTAAGAAACATATATGCAAAGCATCCAAACAGTACCATTCGCCAATTTTTTGTTCTTCAAGTTTAAGTGAACAACGAGCCCAATTGATAATCATGAAACGGAAATTATTTGTAACTTTCTACAAGTAGAACAATGAATAGAACAGGTAGACGGTTGAAATCTTTGTATATGTTGCTTCTATATAGTCTAAGAAACCTATATGCAAAGCATCTAAACAGTAACAATCGCCAATTTTTTGATCTTCAAGTTTAAGTAAACAGCGAGCCCCATTGATAATCATGAAATGGAAATTATTTGTAACTTTCTACAAGTAGAACAATGAATAGTACAGGTAGACGGGTGAAATCTTTCTATATATTGTTTCTAAATAGTCTAAGAAACATATATGCAAAGCATCCAAACAGTACAATTCGCCAATTATTTGATCTTCAAGTTTAAGTGAACTACGAGCCCCATTGTTAATCCTTTAAAGGAAATTTTTTGTAAATTTCGACAAGTAGAACAATGAATGGAACTGGTAGACGGTTGAAATCTTTTTATATATTGCTTCTATATAGTCTAAGAAACATATATGCAAAGCATCCAAACAATACCATTCGCCAATTTTTTGTTCTTCAAGTTTAAGTGAACACGAGCCCCATTGTTAATCCTTTAAAGGAAATTATTTGTAAATTTCGACAAGTAGAACAATGAATGGAACAGGTAGACGGGTGAAATCTTTCTATATATTGCTTCTAAATAGTCTAAGAAACATATATGCAAAGCATCCAAACAGTACAATTCCCCAATTTTTTGTTCTTCAAGTTTAAGTGAACTACGAGACCCATTGTTAATCCTTTAAAGGAAATTATTTGTAAATTTCGACAAGTAGAACAATGAATGGAACAGGTAGACGGTTGAAATCTTTGTATATATTGCTTCTATATAATCTAAGAAACATATATGCAATGCATCCAAACAGTACAATTCGCCAATTTCTTGTTCTTCAAGTTTAAGTAAACTACGATCCCCATTGTTAATCCCTTAACGGAAATTATTTGTAACTTTCGACAAGTAGAACAATGAATGGAACAGGTAGACGGTTGAAATCTTTGTATATATTGCTTCTATATAGTCTAAGAAACATATATGCATAGCGTCCAAACAGTACAATTCGCCAATTTTTTGCTCTTCAAGTTTAAGTAAACTACGATCCCCATTGTTAATCCCTTAACGGAAATTATTTGTAACTTTCGACAAGTAGAACAATGAATGGAACAGGTAGACGGTTGAAATCATTGTATATATTGCTTCTATATAGTCTAAGAAACATATCTGCAAATCATCCAAACAGTACAATTCGCCAATTATTTGATCTTCAAGTTTAAGTGAACTACGAGCCCCAATGGTTAATCCTTTATCGGAAATTATTTGTAATTTTCGCCAAGTAGAACAATGAATGGAACAGGTAGACGGTTGAAATCTTTGTATATATTGCTTCTATATAGTCTAAGAAACATATATGCAAAGCATCCAAACAGTACAATTCGCCAATTTTTTGTTCTTCAAGTTTAAGTGTACTACGAGCCCCATTGTTAATCCTTTAACGGAAATTAATTGTAACTTTCTACAAGTAGAACAATGAATAGTACAGGTAGACGGGTGAAATCTTTGTATATATTGCTTCTATATAATCTAAGAAACATATATGCAAAGCATCCAAACAGTACCATTCGCCAATTTTTTGTTCTTCAAGTTTAAGTGAAGTACGAGCCCCATTGTTAATCCTTTAAAGGAAATTATTTGAAATTTTCGACAAGCAGAACAATGAATGGAAAAGGTAGACGGATGAAATCTTTGTATATATTGCTTCTATATAATCTAAGAAACATATATGCAAAGCATCCAAACAGTACCATTCGCCAATTTTTTGTTCTTCAAGTTTAAGTGAACAACGAGCCCAATTGATAATCATGAAACGGAAATTATTTGTAACTTTCTACAAGTAGAACAATGAATAGAACAGGTAGACGGTTGAAATCTTTGTATATGTTGCTTCTATATAGTCTAAGAAACCTATATGCAAAGCATCTAAACAGTAACAATCGCCAATTTTTTGATCTTCAAGTTTAAGTAAACAGCGAGCCCCATTGATAATCATGAAATGGAAATTATTTGTAACTTTCTACAAGTAGAACAATGAATAGTACAGGTAGACGGGTGAAATCTTTCTATATATTGTTTCTAAATAGTCTAAGAAACATATATGCAAAGCATCCAAACAGTACAATTCGCCAATTATTTGATCTTCAAGTTTAAGTGAACTACGAGCCCCATTGTTAATCCTTTAAAGGAAATTTTTTGTAAATTTCGACAAGTAGAACAATGAATGGAACTGGTAGACGGTTGAAATCTTTTTATATATTGCTTCTATATAGTCTAAGAAACATATATGCAAAGCATCCAAACAGTACCAGTCGCCAATTTTTTGTTCTTCAAGTTTAAGTGAACAACGAGGCCGATTGATAATCAGGAAACGGAAATTATTTGTAACTTTCTACAAGTAGAACAATGAATAGTACAGGTAGACGGGTGAAATCTTTCTATATATTGTTTCTAAATAGTCTAAGAAACATATATGCAAAGCATCCAAACAGTACAATTCGCCAATTATTTGATCTTCAAGTTTAAGTGAACTACGAGCCCCATTGTTAATCCTTTAAAGGAAATTTTTTGTAAATTTCGACAAGTAGAACAATGAATGGAACAGGTAGACGGTTGAAATCTTTGTATATATTTCTTCTATATAGTATAAGAAACATATATGCAAAGCATCCAAACAGTACAAGTCGCCAATTCTTTGTTCTTCAAGTTTAAATGAACAATGAGCCCCAATGATTAATCCGTTATCGGAAATTATTTGTAACTTTCGACAAGTAGAACAATGAATGGAACAGGTAGACGGTTGAAATCTTTGTATATATTGCTTCTATATAGTCTAAGAAACTTATATGCAAAGCATCTAAACAGTACAATTCGCCAATTATTTGATCTTCAAGTTTAAGTGAACTACGAGCCCCATTGTTAATACTTTAACGGAAATTAATTGTAACTTTCTACAAGTAGAACAATGAATGGAACAGGTAGACGGTTGAAATCTTTGTATATGTTGCTTCTATATAGTCTAAGAAACCTATATGCAAAGCATCTAAACAGTAACAATCGCCAATTTTTTGATCTTCAAGTTTAAGTGAACAGCGGGCCCCATTGATAATCATGAAATGGAAATTATTTGTAACTTTCTACAAGTAGAACAATGAATAGTACAGGTAGACGGGTGAAATCTTTCTATATATTGCTTCTAAATAGTCTAAGAAACATATATGCAAAGCATCCAAACAGTACAATTCCCCAATTTTTTGTTCTTCAAGTTTAAGTGAACTACGAGACCCATTGTTAATCCTTTAAAGGAAATTATTTGTAAATTTCGACAAGTAGAACAATGAATGGAACAGGTAGACGGTTGAAATCTTTGTATATATTGCTTCTATATAATCTAAGAAACATATATGCAATGCATCCAAACAGTACAATTCGCCAATTTCTTGTTCTTCAAGTTTAAGTAAACTACGATCCCCATTGTTAATCCCTTAACGGAAATTATTTGTAACTTTCGACAAGTAGAACAATGAATGGAACTGGTAGACGGTTGAAATCTTTTTATATATTGCTTCTATATAGTCTAAGAAACATATATGCAAAGCATCCAAACAGTACCAGTCGCCAATTTTTTGTTCTTCAAGTTTAAGTGAACAACGAGGCCGATTGATAATCATGAAACGGAAATTATTTGTAACTTTCTACAAGTAGAACAATGAATAGTACAGGTAGACGGGTGAAATCTTTCTATATATTGTTTCTAAATAGTCTAAGAAACATATATGCAAAGCATCCAAACAGTACAATTCGCCAATTATTTGATCTTCAAGTTTAAGTGAACTACGAGCCCCATTGTTAATCCTTTAAAGGAAATTTTTTGTAAATTTCGACAAGTAGAACAATGAATGGAACAGGTAGACGGTTGAAATCTTTGTATATATTTCTTCTATATAGTATAAGAAACATATATGCAAAGCATCCAAACAGTACAAGTCGCCAATTCTTTGTTCTTCAAGTTTAAATGAACAATGAGCCCCAATGATTAATCCGTTATCGGAAATTATTTGTAACTTTCGACAAGTAGAACAATGAATGGAACAGGTAGACGGTTGAAATCTTTGTATATATTGCTTCTATATAGTCTAAGAAACTTATATGCAAAGCATCTAAACAGTACAATTCGCCAATTATTTGATCTTCAAGTTTAAGTGAACTACGAGCCCCATTGTTAATACTTTAACGGAAATTAATTGTAACTTTCTACAAGTAGAACAATGAATGGAACAGGTAGACGGTTGAAATCTTTGTATATGTTGCTTCTATATAGTCTAAGAAACCTATATGCAAAGCATCTAAACAGTAACAATCGCCAATTTTTTGATCTTCAAGTTTAAGTGAACAGCGGGCCCCATTGATAATCATGAAATGGAAATTATTTGTAACTTTCTACAAGTAGAACAATGAATAGAACAGGTAGACGGTTGAAATCTTTGTATATGTTGCTTCTATATAGTCTAAGAAACCTATATGCAAAGCATCTAAACAGTAACAATCGCCAATTTTTTGATCTTCAAGTTTAAGTAAACAGCGAGCCCCATTGATAATCATGAAATGGAAATTATTTGTAACTTTCTACAAGTAGAACAATGAATAGTACAGGTAGACGGGTGAAATCTTTCTATATATTGTTTCTAAATAGTCTAAGAAACATATATGCAAAGCATCCAAACAGTACAATTCGCCAATTATTTGATCTTCAAGTTTAAGTGAACTACGAGCCCCATTGTTAATCCTTTAAAGGAAATTTTTTGTAAATTTCGACAAGTAGAACAATGAATGGAACTGGTAGACGGTTGAAATCTTTTTATATATTGCTTCTATATAGTCTAAGAAACATATATGCAAAGCATCCAAACAGTACCAGTCGCCAATTTTTTGTTCTTCAAGTTTAAGTGAACAACGAGGCCGATTGATAATCATGAAACGGAAATTATTTGTAACTTTCTACAAGTAGAACAATGAATAGTACAGGTAGACGGGTGAAATCTTTCTATATATTGTTTCTAAATAGTCTAAGAAACATATATGCAAAGCATCCAAACAGTACAATTCGCCAATTATTTGATCTTCAAGTTTAAGTGAACTACGAGCCCCATTGTTAATCCTTTAAAGGAAATTTTTTGTAAATTTCGACAAGTAGAACAATGAATGGAACAGGTAGACGGTTGAAATCTTTGTATATATTTCTTCTATATAGTATAAGAAACATATATGCAAAGCATCCAAACAGTACAAGTCGCCAATTCTTTGTTCTTCAAGTTTAAATGAACAATGAGCCCCAATGATTAATCCGTTATCGGAAATTATTTGTAACTTTCGACAAGTAGAACAATGAATGGAACAGGTAGACGGTTGAAATCTTTGTATATATTGCTTCTATATAGTCTAAGAAACTTATATGCAAAGCATCTAAACAGTACAATTCGCCAATTATTTGATCTTCAAGTTTAAGTGAACTACGAGCCCCATTGTTAATACTTTAACGGAAATTAATTGTAACTTTCTACAAGTAGAACAATGAATGGAACAGGTAGACGGTTGAAATCTTTGTATATGTTGCTTCTATATAGTCTAAGAAACCTATATGCAAAGCATCTAAACAGTAACAATCGCCAATTTTTTGATCTTCAAGTTTAAGTGAACAGCGGGCCCCATTGATAATCATGAAATGGAAATTATTTGTAACTTTCTACAAGCAGAACAATGAATAGTACAGGTAGACGGGTGAAATCTTTCTATATATTGCTTCTAAATAGTCTAAGAAACATATATGCAAAGCATCCAAACAGTACAATTCCCCAATTTTTTGTTCTTCAAGTTTAAGTGAACTACGAGACCCATTGTTAATCCTTTAAAGGAAATTATTTGTAAATTTCGACAAGTAGAACAATGAATGGAACAGGTAGACGGTTGAAATCTTTGTATATATTGCTTCTATATAATCTAAGAAACATATATGCAATGCATCCAAACAGTACAATTCGCCAATTTCTTGTTCTTCAAGTTTAAGTAAACTACGATCCCCATTGTTAATCCCTTAACGGAAATTATTTGTAACTTTCGACAAGTAGAACAATGAATGGAACAGGTAGACGGTTGAAATCTTTGTATATATTGCTTCTATATAGTCTAAGAAACATATATGCATAGCGTCCAAACAGTACAATTCGCCAATTTTTTGCTCTTCAAGTTTAAGTAAACTACGATCCCCATTGTTAATCCCTTAACGGAAATTATTTGTAACTTTCGACAAGTAGAACAATGAATGGAACAGGTAGACGGTTGAAATCATTGTATATATTGCTTCTATATAGTCTAAGAAACATATCTGCAAATCATCCAAACAGTACAATTCGCCAATTATTTGATCTTCAAGTTTAAGTGAACTACGAGCCCCAATGGTTAATCCTTTATCGGAAATTATTTGTAATTTTCGCCAAGTAGAACAATGAATGGAACAGGTAGACGGTTGAAATCTTTGTATATATTGCTTCTATATAGTCTAAGAAACATATATGCAAAGCATCCAAACAGTACAATTCGCCAATTTTTTGTTCTTCAAGTTTAAGTGTACTACGAGCCCCATTGTTAATCCTTTAACGGAAATTAATTGTAACTTTCTACAAGTAGAACAATGAATAGTACAGGTAGACGGGTGAAATCTTTGTATATATTGCTTCTATATAATCTAAGAAACATATATGCAAAGCATCCAAACAGTACCATTCGCCAATTTTTTGTTCTTCAAGTTTAAGTGAAGTACGAGCCCCATTGTTAATCCTTTAAAGGAAATTATTTGTAATTTTCGACAAGCAGAACAATGAATGGAAAAGGTAGACGGATGAAATCTTTGTATATATTGCTTCTATATAATCTAAGAAACATATATGCAAAGCATCCAAACAGTACCATTCGCCAATTTTTTGTTCTTCAAGTTTAAGTGAACAACGAGCCCAATTGATAATCATGAAACGGAAATTATTTGTAACTTTCTACAAGTAGAACAATGAATAGAACAGGTAGACGGTTGAAATCTTTGTATATGTTGCTTCTATATAGTCTAAGAAACCTATATGCAAAGCATCTAAACAGTAACAATCGCCAATTTTTTGATCTTCAAGTTTAAGTAAACAGCGAGCCCCATTGTTAATCCTTTAAAGGAAATTTTTTGTAAATTTCGACAAGTAGAACAATGAATGGAACTGGTAGACGGTTGAAATCTTTTTATATATTGCTTCTATATAGTCTAAGAAACATATATGCAAAGCATCCAAACAGTACCAGTCGCCAATTTTTTGTTCTTCAAGTTTAAGTGAACAACGAGGCCGATTGATAATCATGAAACGGAAATTATTTGTAACTTTCTACAAGTAGAACAATGAATAGTACAGGTAGACGGGTGAAATCTTTCTATATATTGCTTCTAAATAGTCTAGGAAACACATATGCAAAGCATCCAAGCAGTGCAATTCGCCAATTTTTTGTTCTTCAAGTTTAAGTGAATTACGAGCCCCATTGTTAATCCTTTAAAGGAAATTATTTGTAAATTTCGACAAGTAGAACAATGAATGGAACAGGTAGACGGTTGAAATCTTTGTATATATTGCTTCTATATAATCTAAGAAACATATATGCAAAGCATCCAAACAGTACCATTCGCCAATTTTTTGTTCTTCAAGTTTAAGTGAACTACGAGCCCCATTGTTAATCCTTTAAAGGAAATTATTTGTAATTTTCGACAAGCAGAACAATGAATGGGACAGGTAGACGGTTGAAATCTTTGTATATATTGCTTCTATATAGTCTAACAAACATATATGCAAAGCATCTAAACAGTAACAATCGCCAATTTTTTGATCTTCAAGTTTAAGTGAACAGCGAGCCCCATTGATAATCATTAAATGGAAATTATTTGTAACTTTCTACAAGTAGAACAATGAATAGTACTGGTAGACGGGTGAAATCTTTCTATATATTGCTTCTATATAATCTAACAAACATATATGCAAAGCATCTAAACAGTAACAATCGCCAATTTTTTGATCTTCAAGTTTAAGTGAACAGCGAGCCCCATTGATAATCATTAAATGGAAATTATTTGTAACTTTCTACAAGTAGAACAATGAATAGTACTGGTAGACGGGTGAAATCTTTCTATATATTGCTTCTAAATAGTCTAAGAAACATATATGCAAAGCATCCAAACAGTACAATTAGCCAATTTTTTGTTCTTCAAGTTTAAGTGAACTACGAGCCCCATTGTTAATCCTTTAAAGGAAATTATTTGTAAATTTCGACAAGTAGAACAATGATTGGAACACGTAGACGGGTGAAATCTTTCTATATATTGCTTCTAAATAGTCTAAGAAACATATATGCAAAGCATCCAAACAGTACCATTCGCCAATTTTTTGTTCTTCAAGTTTAAGTGCACTACGAGCCCCATTGTTAATCCTTTAAAGGAAATTATTTGTAAATTTCGACAAGTAGAACAATGAATGGAACAGGTAGACTGTTGAAATCTTTCTATATATTGCTTCTAAATAGTCTAAGAAACATATATGCAAAGCATCCAAACAGTACAATTCGCCAATTTTTTGTTCTTCAAGTTTAAGTGTACAATGAGCCCCAATGGTTAATCCTTTATCGGTAATTATTTGTAACTTTCGACAAGTATAACAATGAATGGAACAGGTAGACGGTTGAAATCATTGTATATATTACTTCTATATAGTCTGAGAAACATATCTGCAAATCATCCAAACAGTACAATTCGCCAATTATTTGATCTTCAAGTTTAAGTGAACTACGAGTCCCATTGTTAATACTTTAACGGAAATTATTTGTAACTTGCGACAAGTAGAACAATGAATGGAACAGGTAGACTGTTGAAATCATTGTATATATTGCTTCTATATAGTCTAAGAAACATATACGCAAAGCATCTAAACAGTACCATTCGCCAATTTTTTGTTCTTCAAGTTTAAGTGAACAATGAGCCCCAATGGTTAATCCTTTATCGGAAATCACTTGTAATTTTCGACAAGTAGAACAATGATTGGAACACGTAGACGGTTGAAATCTTTGTATATATTGCTTCCATATATTCTAAGAAACATTTATGCAAAGCATCCAAACATTACCATTCGCCAATTTTTTGTCCTTCGAGTTTAAGTGAACAATGAGCCCCATTGTTAATCCTTTATCGGAAATTATTTGTAACTTTCGACAAGTAGAACAATGAATGGAACAGGTAGACGGTTGAAATCTTTGTATATATTGCTTCTATATAGTCTAAGAAACATATATGCAAAGCATCCAAACAGTACAATTCGCCAATTTTTTGTTCTTCAGGTTTAAGTGAACAATGAGCCCCAATGGTTAATCCTTTATCGGTAATTATTTGTAACTTTCGACAAGTAGAACAATGAATGGAACAGGTAGACGGTTGAAATCTTTGTATATATTGCTTCTATATAGTCTAAGAAACATATATGCAAAGCATCCAAACAGTACCATTCGCCAATTTGTTGTTCTTCAAGTTTAAGTGTACAATGAGCCCCAATGGTTAATCCTTTATCGGTAATTATTTGTAACTTTCGACAAGTATAACAATGAATGGAACAGGTAGACGGTTGAAATCATTGTATATATTACTTCTATATAGTCTGAGAAACATATCTGCAAATCATCCAAACAGTACAATTCGCCAATTATTTGATCTTCAAGTTTAAGTGAACTACGAGTCCCATTGTTAATACTTTAACGGAAATTATTTGTAACTTGCGACAAGTAGAACAATGAATGGAACAGGTAGACTGTTGAAATCATTGTATATATTGCTTCTATATAGTCTAAGAAACATATACGCAAAGCATCTAAACAGTACCATTCGCCAATTTTTTGTTCTTCAAGTTTAAGTGAACAATGAGCCCCAATGGTTAATCCTTTATCGGAAATCACTTGTAATTTTCGACAAGTAGAACAATGATTGGAACACGTAGACGGTTGAAATCTTTGTATATATTGCTTCCATATATTCTAAGAAACATTTATGCAAAGCATCCAAACATTACCATTCGCCAATTTGTTGTTCTTCAAGTTTAAGTGTACAATGAGCCCCAATGGTTAATCCTTTATCGGTAATTATTTGTAACTTTCGACAAGTATAACAATGAATGGAACAGGTAGACGGTTGAAATCATTGTATATATTACTTCTATATAGTCTGAGAAACATATCTGCAAATCATCCAAACAGTACAATTCGCCAATTATTTGATCTTCAAGTTTAAGTGAACTACGAGTCCCATTGTTAATACTTTAACGGAAATTGTTTGTAACTTGCGACAAGTAGAACAATGAATGGAACAGGTAGACTGTTGAAATCATTGTATATATTGCTTCTATATAGTCTAAGAAACATATACGCAAAGCATCTAAACAGTACCATTCGCGAATTTTTTGTTCTTCAAGTTTAAGTGAACAATGAGCCCCAATGGTTAATCCTTTATCGGAAATCACTTGTAATTTTCGACAAGTAGAACAATGATTGGAACACGTAGACGGTTGAAATCTTTGTATATATTGCTTCCATATATTCTAAGAAACATTTATGCAAAGCATCCAAACATTACCATTCGCCAATTTTTTGTCCTTCAAGTTTAAGTGAACAATGAGCCCCATTGTTAATCCTTTATTGGAAATTATTTGTAACTTTCGACAAGTAGAACAATGAATAGTACAGGTAGACGGGTAAAATCTTCCCATATATTGCTTCTAAATAGTCTAAGAAACATATATGCAAAGCATCCAAACAGTACAATTCGCCAATTTTTTGTTCTTCAAGTTTAAGTGAACTACGAGCCACATTGTTAATCCTTTAAAGGAAATTAATTGTAACTTTCTACAAGTA
This sequence comes from Cerceris ruficornis, assembly GCA_963989415.1. Lineage (NCBI taxonomy): Eukaryota > Metazoa > Arthropoda > Insecta > Hymenoptera > Crabronidae > Cerceris > Cerceris ruficornis. The sequence continues at coordinate 1,194 of CAXDIW010000291.1, read as the reverse complement.
GAACAATGATTGGAACACGTAGAATGTTGAAATCTTTGTATATATTGCTTCCATATAGTCTAAGAAACATATATGCAAAGCATCCAAACAGTACAATTCGCCAATTTTTTGTTCTTCAAGTTTAAGTGAACGATGAGCCCCAATGGTTAATCCTTTATCGGTAATTATTTGTAACTTTCGACAAGTAGAACAATGAATGGAACAGGTAGACGGTTGAAATCCTTGTATATATTGCGTCTATATAGTCTAAGAAACATATATGCAAAGCATCCAAACAGTACAATTCGCCAATTTATTGTTCTTCAAGTTTAAGTGAACAACGAGCCCCAATGGTTAATCCTTTATCGGAAATTATTTGTAACTTTCGACAAGTAGAACAATGAATGGAACAGGTAGACGGTTGAATTTTTTGTATATATTGCTTCTGTATAGTCTAAGAAACATATATGCAAAGCATCCAAACAGTACAATTCGCCAATTTATTGTTCTTCAAGTTTAAGTGTACAACGAGCCCCAATGGTTAATCCTTTATCGGAAATCACTTGTAATTTTCGACAAGTAGAACAATGATTGGAACACGTAGACGGTTGAAATCTTTGTATATATTGCTTCCATATATTCTAAGAAACATTTATGCAAAGCATCCAAACATTACCATTCGCCAATTTGTTGTTCTTCAAGTTTAAGTGTACAATGAGCCCCAATGGTTAATCCTTTATCGGTAATTATTTGTAACTTTCGACAAGTATAACAATGAATGGAACAGGTAGACGGTTGAAATCATTGTATATATTACTTCTATATAGTCTGAGAAACATATCTGCAAATCATCCAAACAGTACAATTCGCCAATTATTTGATCTTCAAGTTTAAGTGAACTACGAGTCCCATTGTTAATACTTTAACGGAAATTGTTTGTAACTTGCGACAAGTAGAACAATGAATGGAACAGGTAGACTGTTGAAATCATTGTATATATTGCTTCTATATAGTCTAAGAAACATATACGCAAAGCATCTAAACAGTACCATTCGCGAATTTTTTGTTCTTCAAGTTTAAGTGAACAATGAGCCCCAATGGTTAATCCTTTATCGGAAATCACTTGTAATTTTCGACAAGTAGAACAATGATTGGAACACGTAGACGGTTGAAATCTTTGTATATATTGCTTCCATATATTCTAAGAAACATTTA
>CAXDIW010000290.1:47500-57886 GCA_963989415.1 Cerceris ruficornis | reverse complement strand
TACACTTTTTCCTCTAAGTCGCACCGTTGAGGCTCCACACTCTTGTAAAGGTCTACGCCGCTAGGACTTAGAAAAATTTTCATACTTTACGATTTTTTCTCTCGATTTTATCGGTATAGGAAAGCGTTGTAGAGGAAAACGTTTGGGACGAAAGTTTCATGGCTTGCGATGCTCTACAAGAATACGACAATTCGATCGCCCGCCGAAATTAGGAAATCGGTTAATTAACAATAAGTTGCAAAAATTTGTTTATTAACAAAAATTTTCGCCCCGGGCAATATTGTTTCTCTTTCGATTCCGCGCCAGAAAGTATTAAAACTTTTTCCTCTAGGTCGCACCGCTGCCGCTCTACTGTCTTGGCGGAAACACCACTGCCGCTCGTCCTTACGAAATCGGTTAATCAACAATAAGTCGCAAAATTGCCTATTAACGAAATTTTTCGCCCAGTGCAATGTTGTTTCTTTTTCGATTCTGCGTAAAAAAGAAAGATACACTTTTTCCTCTAAGTCGCACCGTTGAGGCTCCACACTCTTGTAAAGGTCTACGCCGCTAGGACTTTGAAAAATTTTCATACTTTACGATTTTTTCTCTCGATTTTATCGGTATAGGAAAGCGTTGTAGAGGAAAACGTTTGGGACGAAAGTTTCATGGCTTGCGATGCTCTACAAGAATACGACAATTCGATCGCCCGCCGAAATTAGGAAATCGGTTAATTAACAATAAGTTGCAAAAATTTGTTTATTAACAAAAATTTTCGCCCCGGGCAATATTGTTTCTCTTTCGATTCCGCGCCAGAAAGTATTAAAACTTTTTCCTCTAGGTCGCACCGCTGCCGCTCTACTGTCTTGGCGGAAACACCACTGCCGCTCGTCCTTACGAAATCGGTTAATCAACAATAAGTCGCAAATTGGCCTATTAACGAAATATTTCGCCCAGTGCAATGTTGTTTCTTTTTCGATTCTGCGTAAAAAAGAAAGATACACTTTTTCCTCTAAGTCGCACCGTTGAGGCTCCACACTCTTGTAAAGGTCTACGCCGCTAGGACTTAGAAAAATTTTCATACTTTACGATTTTTTCTCTCGATTTTATCGGTATAGGAAAGCGTTGTAGAGGAAAACGTTTGGGACGAAAGTTTCATGGCTTGCGATGCTCTACAAGAATACGACATTTCGATCGCCCGCCGAAATTAGGAAATCGCTTAATTAACAATAAGTTGCAAAAATTTGTTTATTAACAAAAATTTTCGCCCCGGGCAATATTGTTTCTCTTTCGATTCCGCGCCAGAAAGTATTAAAACTTTTTCCTCTAGGTCGCACCGGTGCCGCTCTACTGTCTTGGCGGAAACACCACTGCCGCTCGTCCTTACGAAATCGGTTAATCAACAATAAGTCGCAAAATTGGCCTATTAACGAAATTTTTCGCCCAGTGCAATGTTGTTTCTTTTTCGATTCTGCGTAAAAAAGAAAGATACACTTTTTCCTCTAAGTCGCACCGTTGAGGCTCCACACTCTTGTAAAGGTCTACGCCGCTAGGACTTAGAAAAATTTTCATACTTTACGATTTTTTCTCTCGATTTTATCGGTATAGGAAAGCGTTGTAGAGGAAAACGTTTGGGACGAAAGTTTCATGGCTTGCGATGCTCTACAAGAATACGACAATTCGATCGCCCGCCGAAATTAGGAAATCGGTTAATTAACAATAAGTTGCAAAAATTTGTTTATTAACAAAAATTTTCGCCCCGGGCAATATTGTTTCTCTTTCGATTCCGCGCCAGAAAGTATTAAAACTTTTTCCTCTAGGTCGCACCGCTGCCGCTCTACTGTCTTGGCGGAAACACCACTGCCGCTCGTCCTTACGAAATCGGTTAATCAACAATAAGTCGCAAAATTGGCCTATTAACGAAATTTTTCGCCCAGTGCAATGTTGTTTCTTTTTCGATTCTGCGTAAAAAAGAAAGATACACTTTTTCCTCTAAGTCGCACCGTTGAGGCTCCACACTCTTGTAAAGGTCTACGCCGCTAGGACTTAGAAAAATTTTCATACTTTACGATTTTTTCTCTCGATTTTATCGGTATAGGAAAGCGTTGTAGAGGAAAACGTTTGGGACGAAAGTTTCATGGCTTGCGATGCTCTACAAGAATACGACAATTCGATCGCCCGCCGAAATTAGGAAATCGGTTAATTAACAATAAGTTGCAAAAATTTGTTTATTAACAAAAATTTTCGCCCCGGGCAATATTGTTTCTCTTTCGATTCCGCGCCAGAAAGTATTAAAACTTTTTCCTCTAGGTCGCACCGCTGCCGCTCTACTGTCTTGGCGGAAACACCACTGCCGCTCGTCCTTACGAAATCGGTTAATCAACAATAAGTCGCAAAATTGGCCTATTAACGAAATATTTCGCCCAGTGCAATGTTGTTTCTTTTTCGATTCTGCGTAAAAAAGAAAGATACACTTTTTCCTCTAAGTCGCACCGTTGAGGCTCCACACTCTTGTAAAGGTCTACGCCGCTAGGACTTAGAAAAATTTTCATACTTTACGATTTTTTCTCTCGATTTTATCGGTATAGGAAAGCGTTGTAGAGGAAAACGTTTTGGACGAAAGTTTCATGGCTTGCGATGCTCTACAAGAATACGACAATTCGATCGCCCGCCGAAATTAGGAAATCGGTTAATTAACAATAAGTTGCAAAAATTTGTTTATTAACAAAAATTTTCGCCCCGGGCAATATTGTTTCTCTTTCGATTCCGCGCCAGAAAGTATTAAAACTTTTTCCTCTAGGTCGCACCGCTGCCGCTCTACTGTCTTGGCGGAAACACCACTGCCGCTCGTCCTTACGAAATCGGTTAATCAACAATAAGTCGCAAAATTGGCCTATTAACGAAATTTTTCGCCCAGTGCAATGTTGTTTCTTTTTCGATTCTGCGTAAAAAAGAAAGATACACTTTTTCCTCTAAGTCGCACCGTTGAGGCTCCACACTCTTGTAAAGGTCTACGCCGCTAGGACTTAGAAAAATTTTCATACTTTACGATTTTTTCTCTCGATTTTATCGGTATAGGAAAGCGTTGTAGAGGAAAACGTTTGGGACGAAAGTTTCATGGTTTGCGATGCTCTACAAGAATACGACATTTCGATCGCCCGCCGAAATTAGGAAATCGCTTAATTAACAATAAGTTGCAAAAATTTGTTTATTAACAAAAATTTTCGCCCCGGGCAATATTGTTTCTCTTTCGATTCCGCGCCAGAAAGTATTAAAACTTTTTCCTCTAGGTCGCACCGCTGCCGCTCTACTGTCTTGGCGGAAACACCACTGCCGCTCGTCCTTACGAAATCGGTTAATCAACAATAAGTCGCAAAATTGGCCTATTAACGAAATTTTTCGCCCAGTGCAATGTTGTTTCTTTTTCGATTCTGCGTAAAAAAGAAAGATACACTTTTTCCTCTAAGTCGCACCGTTGAGGCTCCACACTCTTGTAAAGGTCTACGCCGCTAGGACTTAGAAAAATTTTCATACTTTACGATTTTTTCTCTCGATTTTATCGGTATAGGAAAGCGTTGTAGAGGAAAACGTTTGGGACGGAAAGTTTCATGGCTTGCGATGCTCTACAAGAATACGACAATTCGATCGCCCGCCGAAATTAGGAAATCGGTTAATTAACAATAAGTTGCAAAAATTTGTTTATTAACAAAAATTTTCGCCCCGGGCAATATTGTTTCTCTTTCGATTCCGCGCCAGAAAGTATTAAAACTTTTTCCTCTAGGTCGCACCGCTGCCGCTCTACTGTCTTGGCGGAAACACCACTGCCGCTCGTCCTTACGAAATCGGTTAATCAACAATAAGTCGCAAAATTGGCCTATTAACGAAATATTTCGCCAGTGCAATGTTGTTTCTTTTTCGATTCTGCGTAAAAAAGAAAGATACACTTTTTCCTCTAAGTCGCACCGTTGAGGCTCCACACTCTTGTAAAGGTCTACGCCGCTAGGACTTAGAAAAATTTTCATACTTTACGATTTTTTCTCTCGATTTTATCGGTATAGGAAAGCGTTGTAGAGGAAAACGTTTGGGACGAAAGTTTCATGGCTTGCGATGCTCTACAAGAATACGACATTTCGATCGCCCGCCGAAATTAGGAAATCGCTTAATTAACAATAAGTTGCAAAAATTTGTTTATTAACAAAAATTTTCGCCCCGGGCAATATTGTTTCTCTTTCGATTCCGCGCCAGAAAGTATTAAAACTTTTTCCTCTAGGTCGCACCGGTGCCGCTCTACTGTCTTGGCGGAAACACCACTGCCGCTCGTCCTTACGAAATCGGTTAATCAACAATAAGTCGCAAAATTGGCCTATTAACGAAATTTTTCGCCCAGTGCAATGTTGTTTCTTTTTCGATTCTGCGTAAAAAAGAAAGATACACTTTTTCCTCTAAGTCGCACCGTTGAGGCTCCACACTCTTGTAAAGGTCTACGCCGCTAGGACTTAGAAAAATTTTCATACTTTACGATTTTTTCTCTCGATTTTATCGGTATAGGAAAGCGTTGTAGAGGAAAACGTTTTGGACGAAAGTTTCATGGCTTGCGATGCTCTACAAGAATACGACAATTCGATCGCCCGCCGAAATTAGGAAATCGCTTAATTAACAATAAGTTGCAAAAATTTGTTTATTAACAAAAATTTTCGCCCCGGGCAATATTGTTTCTCTTTCGATTCCGCGCCAGAAAGTATTAAAACTTTTTCCTCTAGGTCGCACCGCTGCCGCTCTACTGTCTTGGCGGAAACACCACTGCCGCTCGTCCTTACGAAATCGGTTAATCAACAATAAGTCGCAAAATTGGCCTATTAACGAAATTTTTCGCCCAGTGCAATGTTGTTTCTTTTTCGATTCTGCGTAAAAAAGAAAGATACACTTTTTCCTCTAAGTCGCACCGTTGAGGCTCCACACTCTTGTAAAGGTCTACGCCGCTAGGACTTAGAAAAATTTTCATACTTTACGATTTTTTCTCTCGATTTTATCGGTATAGGAAAGCGTTGTAGAGGAAAACGTTTGGGACGAAAGTTTCATGGCTTGCGATGCTCTACAAGAATACGACATTTCGATCGCCCGCCGAAATTAGGAAATCGCTTAATTAACAATAAGTTGCAAAAATTTGTTTATTAACAAAAATTTTCGCCCCGGGCAATATTGTTTCTCTTTCGATTCCGCGCCAGAAAGTATTAAAACTTTTTCCTCTAGGTCGCACCGGTGCCGCTCTACTGTCTTGGCGGAAACACCACTGCCGCTCGTCCTTACGAAATCGGTTAATCAACAATAAGTCGCAAAATTGGCCTATTAACGAAATTTTTCGCCCAGTGCAATGTTGTTTCTTTTTCGATTCTGCGTAAAAAAGAAAGATACACTTTTTCCTCTAAGTCGCACCGTTGAGGCTCCACACTCTTGTAAAGGTCTACGCCGCTAGGACTTAGAAAAATTTTCATACTTTACGATTTTTTCTCTCGATTTTATCGGTATAGGAAAGCGTTGTAGAGGAAAACGTTTGGGACGAAAGTTTCATGGCTTGCGATGCTCTACAAGAATACGACATTTCGATCGCCCGCCGAAATTAGGAAATCGCTTAATTAACAATAAGTTGCAAAAATTTGTTTATTAACAAAAATTTTCGCCCCGGGCAATATTGTTTCTCTTTCGATTCCGCGCCAGAAAGTATTAAAACTTTTTCCTCTAGGTCGCACCGGTGCCGCTCTACTGTCTTGGCGGAAACACCACTGCCGCTCGTCCTTACGAAATCGGTTAATCAACAATAAGTCGCAAAATTGGCCTATTAACGAAATTTTTCGCCCAGTGCAATGTTGTTTCTTTTTCGATTCTGCGTAAAAAAGAAAGATACACTTTTTCCTCTAAGTCGCACCGTTGAGGCTCCACACTCTTGTAAAGGTCTACGCCGCTAGGACTTAGAAAAATTTTCATACTTTACGATTTTTTCTCTCGATTTTATCGGTATAGGAAAGCGTTGTAGAGGAAAACGTTTGGGACGAAAGTTTCATGGCTTGCGATGCTCTACAAGAATACGACAATTCGATCGCCCGCCGAAATTAGGAAATCGGTTAATTAACAATAAGTTGCAAAAATTTGTTTATTAACAAAAATTTTCGCCCCGGGCAATATTGTTTCTCTTTCGATTCCGCGCCAGAAAGTATTAAAACTTTTTCCTCTAGGTCGCACCGCTGCCGCTCTACTGTCTTGGCGGAAACACCACTGCCGCTCGTCCTTACGAAATCGGTTAATCAACAATAAGTCGCAAAATTGGCCTATTAACGAAATTTTTCGCCCAGTGCAATGTTGTTTCTTTTTCGATTCTGCGTAAAAAAGAAAGATACACTTTTTCCTCTAAGTCGCACCGTTGAGGCTCCACACTCTTGTAAAGGTCTACGCCGCTAGGACTTAGAAAAATTTTCATACTTTACGATTTTTTCTCTCGATTTTATCGGTATAGGAAAGCGTTGTAGAGGAAAACGTTTGGGACGAAAGTTTCATGGCTTGCGATGCTCTACAAGAATACGACAATTCGATCGCCCGCCGAAATTAGGAAATCGGTTAATTAACAATAAGTTGCAAAAATTTGTTTATTAACAAAAATTTTCGCCCCGGGCAATATTGTTTCTCTTTCGATTCCGCGCCAGAAAGTATTAAAACTTTTTCCTCTAGGTCGCACCGCTGCCGCTCTACTGTCTTGGCGGAAACACCACTGCCGCTCGTCCTTACGAAATCGGTTAATCAACAATAAGTCGCAAAATTGGCCTATTAACGAAATTTTTCGCCCAGTGCAATGTTGTTTCTTTTTCGATTCTGCGTAAAAAAGAAAGATACACTTTTTCCTCTAAGTCGCACCGTTGAGGCTCCACACTCTTGTAAAGGTCTACGCCGCTAGGACTTAGAAAAATTTTCATACTTTACGATTTTTTCTCTCGATTTTATCGGTATAGGAAAGCGTTGTAGAGGAAAACGTTTGGGACGAAAGTTTCATGGCTTGCGATGCTCTACAAGAATACGACAATTCGATCGCCCGCCGAAATTAGGAAATCGGTTAATTAACAATAAGTTGCAAAAATTTGTTTATTAACAAAAATTTTCGCCCCGGGCAATATTGTTTCTCTTTCGATTCCGCGCCAGAAAGTATTAAAACTTTTTCCTCTAGGTCGCACCGCTGCCGCTCTACTGTCTTGGCGGAAACACCACTGCCGCTCGTCCTTACGAAATCGGTTAATCAACAATAAGTCGCAAAATTGGCCTATTAACGAAATATTTCGCCCAGTGCAATGTTGTTTCTTTTTCGATTCTGCGTAAAAAAGAAAGATACACTTTTTCCTCTAAGTCGCACCGTTGAGGCTCCACACTCTTGTAAAGGTCTACGCCGCTAGGACTTAGAAAAATTTTCATACTTTACGATTTTTTCTCTCGATTTTATCGGTATAGGAAAGCGTTGTAGAGGAAAACGTTTGGGACGAAAGTTTCATGGCTTGCGATGCTCTACAAGAATACGACATTTCGATCGCCCGCCGAAATTAGGAAATCGCTTAATTAACAATAAGTTGCAAAAATTTGTTTATTAACAAAAATTTTCGCCCCGGGCAATATTGTTTCTCTTTCGATTCCGCGCCAGAAAGTATTAAAACTTTTTCCTCTAGGTCGCACCGCTGCCGCTCTACTGTCTTGGCGGAAACACCACTGCCGCTCGTCCTTACGAAATCGGTTAATCAACAATAAGTCGCAAAATTGGCCTATTAACGAAATTTTTCGCCCAGTGCAATGTTGTTTCTTTTTCGATTCTGCGTAAAAAAGAAAGATACACTTTTTCCTCTAAGTCGCACCGTTGAGGCTCCACACTCTTGTAAAGTTCTACGCCGCTAGGACTTAGAAAAATTTTCATACTTTACGATTTTTTCTCTCGATTTTATCGGTATAGGAAAGCGTTGTAGAGGAAAACGTTTGGGACGAAAGTTTCATGGTTTGCGATGCTCTACAAGAATACGACATTTCGATCGCCCGCCGAAATTAGGAAATCGCTTAATTAACAATAAGTTGCAAAAATTTGTTTATTAACAAAAATTTTCGCCCCGGGCAATATTGTTTCTCTTTCGATTCCGCGCCAGAAAGTATTAAAACTTTTTCCTCTAGGTCGCACCGCTGCCGCTCTACTGTCTTGGCGGAAACACCACTGCCGCTCGTCCTTACGAAATCGGTTAATCAACAATAAGTCGCAAAATTGGCCTATTAACGAAATTTTTCGCCCAGTGCAATGTTGTTTCTTTTTCGATTCTGCGTAAAAAAGAAAGATACACTTTTTCCTCTAAGTCGCACCGTTGAGGCTCCACACTCTTGTAAAGGTCTACGCCGCTAGGACTTAGAAAAATTTTCATACTTTACGATTTTTTCTCTCGATTTTATCGGTATAGGAAAGCGTTGTAGAGGAAAACGTTTGGGACGAAAGTTTCATGGCTTGCGATGCTCTACAAGAATACGACAATTCGATCGCCCGCCGAAATTAGGAAATCGGTTAATTAACAATAAGTTGCAAAAATTTGTTTATTAACAAAAATTTTCGCCCCGGGCAATATTGTTTCTCTTTCGATTCCGCGCCAGAAAGTATTAAAACTTTTTCCTCTAGGTCGCACCGCTGCCGCTCTACTGTCTTGGCGGAAACACCACTGCCGCTCGTCCTTACGAAATCGGTTAATCAACAATAAGTCGCAAAATTGGCCTATTAACGAAATATTTCGCCCAGTGCAATGTTGTTTCTTTTTCGATTCTGCGTAAAAAAGAAAGATACACTTTTTCCTCTAAGTCGCACCGTTGAGGCTCCACACTCTTGTAAAGGTCTACGCCGCTAGGACTTAGAAAAATTTTCATACTTTACGATTTTTTCTCTCGATTTTATCGGTATAGGAAAGCGTTGTAGAGGAAAACGTTTGGGACGAAAGTTTCATGGCTTGCGATGCTCTACAAGAATACGACATTTCGATCGCCCGCCGAAATTAGGAAATCGCTTAATTAACAATAAGTTGCAAAAATTTGTTTATTAACAAAAATTTTCGCCCCGGGCAATATTGTTTCTCTTTCGATTCCGCGCCAGAAAGTATTAAAACTTTTTCCTCTAGGTCGCACCGGTGCCGCTCTACTGTCTTGGCGGAAACACCACTGCCGCTCGTCCTTACGAAATCGGTTAATCAACAATAAGTCGCAAAATTGGCCTATTAACGAAATTTTTCGCCCAGTGCAATGTTGTTTCTTTTTCGATTCTGCGTAAAAAAGAAAGATACACTTTTTCCTCTAAGTCGCACCGTTGAGGCTCCACACTCTTGTAAAGGTCTACGCCGCTAGGACTTAGAAAAATTTTCATACTTTACGATTTTTTCTCTCGATTTTATCGGTATAGGAAAGCGTTGTAGAGGAAAACGTTTTGGACGAAAGTTTCATGGCTTGCGATGCTCTACAAGAATACGACAATTCGATCGCCCGCCGAAATTAGGAAATCGGTTAATTAACAATAAGTTGCAAAAATTTGTTTATTAACAAAAATTTTCGCCCCGGGCAATATTGTTTCTCTTTCGATTCCGCGCCAGAAAGTATTAAAACTTTTTCCTCTAGGTCGCACCGCTGCCGCTCTACTGTCTTGGCGGAAACACCACTGCCGCTCGTCCTTACGAAATCGGTTAATCAACAATAAGTCGCAAAATTGGCCTATTAACGAAATTTTTCGCCCAGTGCAATGTTGTTTCTTTTTCGATTCTGCGTAAAAAAGAAAGATACACTTTTTCCTCTAAGTCGCACCGTTGAGGCTCTACACTCTTGTAAAGGTCTACGCCGCTAGGACTTAGAAAAATTTTCATACGCAACGGTTATTCTACAATAACTTTATAAATATTTTGTTTTGCTTGTATACGTGTATAACATTAATTGCTTCAAATACCCATCCCCGTCGATTGGTGGTTTTAGAAAATTTCTGCGATTAAAAAAAATTTTTATCGCTCTAATTATTGTTAAATATTTTCTAATCTACAATGTAAAATTAAAAACACCCTTATAAAAAGTTGTTGGTATTTTGATCTTATACGAGAATCTATATTTTGTTTTCCAAAAATAATTTTTTTGAGTTTTGAGCCTAACTTCAACTCGCCGTAAAATTTAAATTTTTAAAAAAAATTAAATTTTTTCCTGGCATTATTTATTAATTAGCCCTTCCGCGAGTATCTGTAAAAAAAAAATCTCGAATTTCGAATAATTAAGCATACTTTACTCTTGTGAACTAGCCTTCGCTCGAGCGTCAAAGTCCCAACAGTCCGAAAGTACCGGGGGACTTTACCTAGGCGGGCGGCCGGCGGTCGGCCGTGCCGG